>JAPYZR010008949.1:0-16277 GCA_030522945.1 Trichopria nigra | reverse complement strand
ATATTCGCTATCTGCTTTTGTATTTAATGTTTGAACAAATTTATTGAAATTTGAGTTGTAGAATTCGTGTAGTACTTTCTTTAATTTTTTGATAGCTTTATTTAGTAAATTTTTTGTCGTTTGTACTTCTTGTTTTTTGCCAATTTCTTCTGAGTTTCCTTTTTTCTTGGACCAACTTTCTGATGTAATTTGGTAGGTCTTTGTTATTTTTATTGTTATTATTTGTTTGGTGGGTAGAAATATTTACCCTATTTCACATTTTTTTGTTCGCACATATAAATGAAAAAAGAACGCATTCATCGCATTCATCCCCGGGCGCGATTCGAACTCCGGGACCCTCGCAAGCCACGCTCGCACACGCTACCACTATACGCTATAGCTATTAAGATTACGTGGATATCTAACTAACTGTTACAGCCTGTACAGAATACGTTGTATATTGGTTCTCATTTTCGAAAAAACATTTTGTATATTTATTTATTTCATATTAAATGTAGTTATCATGGCACAAAATTACCATGGTGAATTGAAATTTTTCTTGCTATTCACAGCCTATGAACTGCAAGCTGACATAATATTATGTGTAAATTCTAAGCATATTTATATGAAATATATATATTTCATATAAATATAGACAAAAAATATAGAGCAAAAATATAGACAACTATATAATTTCAAATAATTTAGAAAAAAGTAAAGTATTATTGTATTAATAAGCTAGCTATGAAAAAAGAATAAAAAGTTCTTCATTTTAAAAAAATTACAATTAGAATAATACAATTTTTCTTTGTTTGATTCTTAATAAATGACTGATGAATGACAGACCGCCGCGCGGGATAGAACTTAAATCATGCAGTTTAAAAAACATTCTTTTCTGCATAAACTTAAGTGTTTTTATAGCCTCGTTGATGACAAAAAACAATTCGAACAATATCATTATCGACCGCGATGATCGCGATAAATATACTAATACTATTAACAAGAAAACGCTTACTACACGTTCTTGACTGATATATGCGCATGCGTGAAATTCTCTTTTATTAAAAGTACAATATTATGTTCGCTTTTACCTATACAGTCGGAATTTTCGCATTATTAGAAAATGTGACAAAGCTTCGTCCGAAAAGAGCAAAAAGTCACTCTTAAAAGTGAATGCCGGAAAACACACGGTTTACTGAAAAGTAAAGTTGTTTTCAGTGCAAAATATTTAGAGCGATATATACTGTTAACGTAAGAATCTTAATCTTAGAATTATATATACGTTTAGAATTAAAAACTTTCAAATCTTTGTCTTTGCGTTAAGGGGGTTCTAAAATGGAACAGTATATTATATAACGTTGCAAACAGAAAAGTATAAATAAAAAGTGATTGAAACGTTTTTCCAAAATTTGGATTTTGTAAGGGTGATTATACATAACTTATACATAACTTATGCGGAAATTTAAGATTTTTAATCAAATATCATTCACGGAAAACAACATAGAAACATATTTGTATATTTGTATATATAACAAATACCACATCATTGACCGCTCTTCAAATTTAAATTCGAGACATTGTTTACGTCGGCGCGTCACGTGTGTTATTGTTTGTAAGTCCGCGCGTGTGGTTTGATGCACATTGAACTTTGCACCTGTTGCGCAGAGTAAATACGATGGCCACAATGAGGGATCCTCCAAAAAAAAAAAAAAAAAAAAAATACCGGAACCTATCCCTGTACTTGGAGACAACGAAGTTTCGGGCGTATAAGAATTCAAGAATTTATTAACTTTAACCAAAGGAAGACATCATAAGATGGTCGAATTTATTGAAAGGTATAACCTTGGCGGAGGTCCAGATTTGTTGCCACCAATTCTAATAAAAAATTGAATATCTTCTCTGATCGAGCCGTTGCTGCTTATATTTAATACGTCACACTCCTCAGGAACCTTTCTATACCCAGTGGAAGAGGTCATTTATTACACCGAATTATAAATCTGGCAAAATGATCGTCCTATATCTATTCTTAATGTAGTAGCAAAATTATTCGATTCAATTATTGCAACAAAGACATCTAATTTTATTTATGCTAAAATTATCAATCAGCAGCATGGTTTGGTTAGGGGCAGATCGGCGATTACTAATTTATTAATTTTTTCATCTTATGTAACTGAAGCCCTTGATGGCACTTATCAAGTCGATACGATATATCTGATGGACTTATCCAAGGCATTCGATTCGGTGGACCATGGTATTCTTGTCGGGAAGTTGCAATTAGCTGGTTTCGGAGGCGCGTTGCTTGCGTGGATTCATTCCTACCTCCCAGGCCGTGTTCAGGCCGTCAGCAGAACCCAAAGCCCAACTGAAAAGTATTACGACATAATTAAACTAATAATCCTTCGATATAATTAGACTTCTTTTTAAATCACACGAGAACGTTTATACTTGAAAGATGAGCAAATTTTGCCATGCACGATGTTATTTCTTTGAGTGTGTTTACATTGATCGATAATAAAATCGAAACATTTCGAGAAACACAAATTTCTTAACATTAATTCCTTATATATAACTATATTGGGGGTGTCCGTGTGCGTGTGCGCGCGCCCTGATAGTTATAATGTAGAGACATCAGGCGAATTAATGGTGTCTGATGTGTTTTTGTGAACCAAAGGAGAATTTTTGAAAATGTTTCTTTGCAATTATTTTCAATTCATGATTATTTGTCGGATGATGAAGGATCACATGTGATAATGATTGTAGACGATGTTGAATAGTAATTAATGCACGTTGATATCAAACATTTTGCAACTTCCCTATCAGAGGTAAGATGGCCAATTGTAGTAAGCGAATGTAGATGCGTAAAATGTATATTTATTAAGGTGGGTCTAAAGTAGAGCAGTTACCGACCTAACCTCAAAACAGGAAAAGTATAAAAAAATAGGGATTGAAACATTTTTTCAAAATTCGGGCTTTGGAAGGGCGATTCTATACATAACATATATAATCTTCAAAAAAATATCGCTGAAATTGATTTAAAATTAAACGAGAATTATCCGAAATAAATAATTTTTGGTGCAGGCAAGAGAAAATAACTTATTTCGGATAATTCTCGTTTAATTTTGAACCAATTTCATTGATATATATATATATATATATATATATATATCGATAATGTCGATAATATATTTCGATAATTTCACAATTAGAAATAAACAACAACAATAATGACAAATACAAATCTAGGAAATAAGCGTTTGAATATGTACGACGCGTTTAGTTACATTCAGAGTCTTGAGCACAGTCTTTATCGAATCTCGTTACCTTAATAGTTTATTTCGACATATCTCTGGACTTTCCGAAGTATTCGAATCAAGCAGAAGGTATGAAACTTTGATTATTAAAATAAACGTTTAATTACTAATTTATTTTTGAATTTGTCATTCCCCGCATCAATTGTTCAATTTGTTTATGTTGCGTAAAGGGAAAAATTGGGCTATGAGAAGATTGAAAATTTATGGTAACGAATGTCTTGTAAAATGTTTTCAACTCATTTTCATTAATTACACTAATTAAAAATTATTCAAATTAATTCAAACAAATTAGTAAAAAATTAGTAAATTGTAACGTTTTACTATTCGAAAAACTATTCGAAAATTGTACTCAAAGTTTATTTTAATGTAAAAATTGTAAAATATAATTTCTGCATAATATTCTTATTGCAAATCTCATCCGCATCAAACTTTTTTCGATTGGCTATATTTTGAATTATAAAATCCTGACCTGAGTAAACGATCTGAAAACAGCTGCAAAACTTTGTCTGACTATGTACTTTTCTGGACATAATAAAAATAAACGACTTTCTACATCTATTTGTGTTTTTAACAATCGAACAACACTGTACAAAAACGCCTAAGAATTGTTACACCAGAAACAAAGCATCGTCAGCAGAGTTCATTACTTGACGTTGATTCGAAATATTTACTTTTGCGACTCAGGTGTAACATTTTGCAGAACTTCATTGTGTGCAGTACGGTCTCAACGTATTTAAAATTCGAAAATTTAAACTACCAGTCCATCTAATTGATTAAATTCCATTCGTTTTAGAATGGAGGCACAATCGAATGCAGGACCATCGGACAGTGGGACAACGATGCAAGAAAGCCTCATCGTTCACCGAATTATTCACATAAAAGAACGCTCACACAAATGCAACGTTTGTGGGCGAGCTATCGCACAGAGCCGCAGTCTCAGCATCCATATGAGGATGCACACAGGTGAACGTCCTCACGAGTGTAAGATATGCTCTAAAACTTTTATGCAAACTTCAAATCTGATAAAACACATGCGCATGCACACCGGCGAAAAACCGTTCGAGTGCGAATATTGTAAAAAGTGTTTTTCCGACAAAGCAAACCTAAACAAGCATGTAATGATACACACAGGTGAACGTCCTCACGAGTGTAAGATATGCTCTAAAACTTTTATAACAAATTCAAATCTGATAAAACACATGCGCACGCACACCGGCGAAAAACCGTTCGAGTGCGAATATTGTAAAAAGTCTTTTTCCCAGAAAGAAAACCTCAAGAGGCATATGAAAGTACACTCCGGTGAACATCCTCACGAGTGTAATATATGCTCCAAAACTTTTATACAAAATTCAAAACTGATAAATCACCTGCGCACGCACACCGGCGAAAAACCGTTCGAGTGCGGTTATTGTAAAAAGTCTTTTTCCACGAAAGGAAAACTCAACATGCATATAAATATTCACACCGGTGAACGTCATCACAATCATGTAACATTCCATTCCAAGAAGACCTTGGTGGTCCACATGAAGACGTATTCAGACTCAACGTTGACAAATTCGCCCGTAGATCCAGCTGTGAATCATTCGCTGAACACGAATTGCATTGGTAATAATAGCTGCAGTAGCAATAGCGTTACCAGCAATACAGTCATTAGCGGAAGTAGTAAAGAAATGATTCCCGCGTATGGTTATGGCAATCGCGAACAAGAGGAGCCAGTTTCAAACTATTGTGCGACCATTCCAGAGTTTCAGTTGGATGGTGTTTTCGCCCGCGGTAAAGTCGAGGCTGGCCTGAAAGCCCTGGAAGAGGAAGATCGCCGACGAGAATTCATTGGCCACGTCGAATCGAAACCGCTTATTATCACACAGACGAGCAACGTTACGGTCAGTCCTGCATCCATGCCTAACTTCTCGGATGTCGTCGCATCCACCAGCACCATCAGGGAGGTTATCAGCTTGCCGATGCGAAAACGCTGCAAGATGATTCTCGAATCCATGCAGGAGACTGAAAGGACCGAGAAGCTGCAGGCTGCACAGGGGGAACGTTCCGTATCAACATTCGCGAACTCCTCATAATAGAAGTGAGAGTCGCAATTTTTTAAATATCATATTTATATATTATATAAAGTAATTTTTTTTCTATTCAAATTTGTCTATTAATAATATATAGATAAATACAATATAAGTAAACATTTGTAAATTAAAATGTTGTTGTTCATTTACCTAATTTCACATTATTTCGCTCGCAAGGACCGCATTGATCCCCGGACGGGCTTCGAACCCGGCTCGCTCACTCGGCAAGCGCACCCTTTACCACTACGCGACGGCAGCTGATGATGTATGTTTTTTATATATAGGAGCAAACTAACTGTTACAGTCTGCACAGAGTACGTCGCATATGGGTTTTCAATGTCGTTCATGGTTACTCCAATGGTTGCATTGGTTTACTTGATTATTTGTCTTAATCTTTCTTTTATTATACATTTAGTATTATTTATATGATATATGCAGATATATAGGTGTTGAAATTAAAAGGAAGCCATTAAATTTACAATACATGGATATTTGGGTGGCCCGTATTCTGGATACGTTTTCAAATCCTTCCTCACACCCACACTTTGTTCCAAAAACTAATATAAAAGATTTTAAGCCCTGGTACAATGCTCTACTAAATTAAATAAATAAATTAATTGATTTAAAATATGAAAATTGTGTAGGAAATATTATATATATGTAAGCAAAAAAGCTTCACAAAATTTGTTTTTCTTAATTGCATTATTTCGTAACAATTAGTCATACGTATTTGAGCCAAATATAAAAATACTTACTGAGAAAAAATGATAGTCGAAGACATAAATTTTTAAAGCAATATTGGTTCTTAAACCTGGTTCACAGATTTCGTTCTCGTGGAAGATTTAATTTGTTGCGAGTAATAGTCGGAATAAAAAATTTTGTTTAAAGAGAGTTTTTTGCTTGTTCGATTTCTAGAAGATAATTTAAAAATATTTTTCCTTTATCTCACATTCATGAAAAATACTTGTATCGCCAAAAATTCAAAATTTCAGTAAGAAATCATGATTTTTTACTGATTCAGAGCGCATTTTAGTCGTAGAACCATAGATTATTCAAATTTTTATGCTATGAAATTTTAGGATGAGTTTTGAATTTGAGTTAGACATTTTGAAATTTGCGAGCCAAGAATTAGTGACGCTCGAGTAGAAATCGTACAATGTGAGCTAATAATATTTGATTTATTTCGCAAGAAAGCATTGTATTCCGTAAAGAATTTGGAAAAGTTTTCCAAGAGTTACAGAATTTTTCAATTGTTATTTAAAAAACGACGTCGAAAAACTAAACGAAAAAAGAAAAACATTAGTACGAGTAGCAGTCGGTTGGGAATACTTATAATACATGTAGTTACCCTGATCCGTCCCACATACGACGCATTTAGAGAAAAATGGCAAGCGGACAGAAAGTAAATTTTTTCAAAAATTTGAAGAATGGTTGAGTGTGCCTGTTCGATTTTCTACGGAGGAATTCTTCCGGATCATCTTCCAAAATGCTACGCAGAGGCTGTCCTTCTTCAGAATTTAATTCTTCTAGTGACATAAGTAAACGACGGAAAACTGTGCAGAATGATCCATAGATCTCAAGCCAGAGAAGTGTGCAGGGAAAGAAAAAACGATTAGACACAGATGCGCTACAATTATTACTTGCGCCTGACATACAATTCTCCAACGTCGACAGTGTACTGGTATATCTAGTACATTACAAGAATCGGACTCGAACTGTTCAGACGAAGATTATAGCGACGGTGAATGAAATGTAAATCAGTCTGTATTACGTTATATATACGTAAAATTTGTGAAAATACACGAATATAAATTTATTCCTTCTCGTTTTGATTTGCTATTTTGTTGATAATAATGATTACCTTTTTTACAATAATTATTATTTAATCCAGTAACCCGATAACTCCTACATACAGCATTTTCATGAAGGTGCATTCAGTTTTCGTATTTTAGTCCGCCATTTATTTTTTCGGAATTTTGACTTCAGATTCGTAATCAGCACCTTCAAAAAACCCTTGATACCGAATATTGTATTTTTTATCACGTTTTCGGCATTCCGTCCTACTGTGCGACGTAAGGATACCTTGATAGAATTTCTAGTCGGGATATTACGGTTTTGGCAGAGTACTTTTTTAAGCATAAAAAGAACTTGGCGAATTTTTGAACTTAAAAAGGTGATTTTTTTTATCTCACAGTGAATATTCATTATTTGCGTTAGTATCTAATGATTCAACAAATTTTTAAAATTTTACAGTATTCAAATAATACTTTTTTTTAATTACGTTTAAAAAAAATTAAGATAATTTTTTAATTGCTTTATTTAACAGACGTTTATCGTTTTTACTTTTTATTATCAATTTTTTCTGAGTTTTCTCTTCTCCAAAATCAATTTTCTGGGTAAGTATTTATTGTTGTTATTGTTATTATATCTTTGCTGTATATGAATGTTGCCTTCTAATGCCTTAACAATAAAAGATAGTCGCGGTTCTATAAAGGTTGCAGCAGCCTATATACTGTCCTCCAAATCATTCAATTACACAAGAAATTCTCTCGTATTTCTTTAAAACTTAAGGAAACCGATTTATGTATAGGTAACATATTGGCCATCAGATATAGACGCAAGCTGCCTGTTTCGCTAGATTTTGCAATTGTTAAGGGAATAAATAAAAAGTACGTTGAAGCTACATGTTGCTTATTAGAACTGACATCTGACCATTCGCCAGTTTTAATAACATTACCTATCAGAAAACCATGTGCTAACAATGTCAATCAAGTGTACCAGTCTCAAGAAACATAAACTTCTACAAGATTAGAACAAATACAGTGCAAAAGATATTCTCAATATAACTATTTTCAAATTATTTTTATTTATCATTATTTTTTTCTTGTTTTCTTTATAAATAAAATATTAAATATGTAACAAAACCAAAATTAGAATACTCGCTGGAGAATTTCTAATGAAACACGTAATTGTACAGTAAAATAATTTACTTATTGTCTCAAAATGAGACAGATTGTAAATAAAGTAAAAGGAGTAAAAAAAAAGAAAATACAGTGTTTACTAAAATAAATAAATTTTGGTGTGGTAAACAAAGTTTGGTCGTTGTATATTTATGTTACCATCAGTTTAGCGTTACTGTTTACTTTTAAGTACTATACGTTTACAATTCACAATGTATGAATATAGTTAGTTATAAACAAGTAATATTTACTTTAGAAAATGGCACTAGAAAACGTTGAATTTTTAATGTTCCAATTTAGAAGGTTTTAGAAGCCCCCTTTCTTCAATTCGAATAACGAATAAGTTCAGCTTACACTACGGGTACAGGTTTATAATGGAAAACAGCTAGCTACTGTTAAGTAAATATATTCTGATTTGTCCTGAAAAGCACAAATCATCCCACGTTTTTTAAATGTTGTGGTAAGGTAAAATAGTTTAGCGGGGCAGAACACCCCGGGGGCATCTGCATGATTAATGCGAAAAGCCCTCAGAGTATCCTGAGGATGTTTAAAGGATCCAAATTCTGCGACATTTGGACGTTCTGCGGAGCTCATGAGAACATCCCGGGACGGAAACAGAACGTCCTGAGGAACCCAGAAATCGAAAATGCATTGAAAGGTCAAAAACGAATTAAAATGCATTCGAGTGGATTTAAGTTGATTAACTTTCTATGCATTTTAATCCACTTGAATCCATTTTAATTCGTTTTTTTGACCTTTCAATGCATTTTCGATTACTGGGAAGTCGCGACTTCCATGTGCTGTGTGGGATATATATATATGTATTAAGTGGTATAAAGAGTTAGTTGTGGCCGCCAAGACAGCTGGATCGTGTGTGTACTGCAATTTTTATTTTATCTTTTTTAATCATTTGTGTGCCAACGTAGTAATTTAAATTACGAAAGTTTCTTATATTATTTACGGAAAACATCGTAGAAACATATATACAAATATTGACAGCTCTTCAAATTTAAATTCGAGGCACTGTTTACGTCGGCGCGTCACGTGTTATTGTTTGTGAGCCCGCGCGTGTGGTTTGATGCACATTGAACTTTAAACCTGTAGTTTGTACTTGCTGCAGTTATCAATTTATTTTACTTACAAACCGTCATTTTGCAGGTTTAACGATTATTTAAACAAATTAATCGGTCGGGCGTCGACTTTACACATATTGCATATTGTTTAGCAATATATTTACTGCTATTGTCACATTTTTATTATATTCGTATTGTAAATTGTAAGCATTGTTTGCATTATAAAGCCACTATTAAAATTGTTCGGAAAATTCGGACATTTTTCAGTTACCACAGGAATTTAATTTTACAAAATCAGGTTACTAAAGATAACATTCAGTAACATTTTTTGTAATCTTACTAAATCTTTCTTAAAATTACGAAACATAATCGCAAATTTACGAACGGTTCCTTAAAATTACTAAACTGTAACGAAAATTAGAGGATCAGTTACGGAATCAGGTGCGCATTACGAATTGCGCAGTCACTGTAACCGCAAAACACAACATACCTATATGTATATCAATATCATAAATGTATTCAGAATCGCGAAGGCGGGCAGTGCGTTGGATACCGGGTCTTTCAGACCACCCGTATACCACCATTTTAAAACGTAGGGCTTGTACGAAAAAATGGCTTAGACAAAATTTGCACGGTTTCGAGGGATCCATCTGGTGGTGACCTTTAATTTAACCTTGACGTCGACCTTGGACATAAATCAAGGTCAAATTAGCGTTTTTCAAATTTCTAAATGAAATAATCAGTGCCGTCTGTATTTGCGTTGGCGAATTCTTTTCCTCATGTCTTCTGCATGTGGTAGGTCGTTCGCGGTATACGATGTCTTTTTTATTCTTCCACATAAAATTGTATCTTGTGATATTTGTGACGTTATTTCTCGCGACGGTTTCGATGACTTTACGACGACCTGCTTTACTTCGTTTACAACAAACTTACGACCGCTTACGACCACCCAACGACCGTTTATTACAATCTTACTACCACCTTCAGATTGTTGACGACTTATCTTACGACCGACGTACGATAACTTTGCGACCTGCTTACAACCGTGTTGCTTATAAAAAAACGTAAATTGTTACGATTTGCGTAATACTATCAATTCTAAGCTTTCACTTTTAGGAAGGGCATGTAAGGGTACTTTTTCGTGACAATTATTTTGTCTTCTTCTGAACACAGTAAATTTTCGTAGTGTCTACCGACGCTGATAGGTAGCAATTTTGTGCAATAGTACTTTTCGATACATGTGCGTAAAATTTGACGCACGCGTGTCGAACATTATTTTTTGACACGCGTAAGCGTAACATTCGATTTTACGCATACGCGTGACGAAATTAATGATTTTTTTGGGAAGACTCGGACGAGTTTCTGAGGTTCGCGTTATAAGTATTTAACGCGCTATTAAATAACGTCAGGACAAAGAATTTTTACATCACCTACCATAAAATTCATCATTGAACAACGAAAATTTGAAGGGTTGCGCGTTATACCTCGGTACTCGAGTAGTTAGGCATAATAATTAGTGGATTATTATTAATTTGTAAGTATGCCTTACCCGAACGAAGAAGCTGCGTTGATGATGTGAACCACCTTAAAAAAGCACCCCGCCGAGGTGTGAGTCCGACCCTGTCACCTCCTCGTGGTACACCTTGGGTAACGCGAATACAGCCACACTGATTATTTCATTTAGAAATTTGAAAAATGCTACTTTGACCTTGATTTATGTCCAAGGTCGACCTCAAGGTCAAATTAAAGGTCACCACCAGATAGATCCCTCGAAACCATGGTATAATAAGACTCACTCACCGAGCTTCGAGACAGGAAAAATATGATTGGCTGACAAAATTTTTTCCACACCCCAAATGCGCAATGTTATACCTCTTCTTATTATACCATGCTCGAAACCATGCAAATGTTTTCTAAGACATTTTGCAAGTTCATCCCTACGAATTAAAAGGGTGGGACGGGTGGTCTGAATGACTCGGTATATTGTCAAACATATAAGACACGCAGGCTAATATAATAAGAAACGCAATGCTCTATACATGCACACGTTTGTTGCATTCGTTTCTGCGAGCAGTGTTTGATTTTATTTGAAAATAATTGTAAACAATTTGCGAGACCCCATAATTTTTCAGTTACCGAAACTAAACATTACTGAATTGTAACAAATTTTTCCGAACTGGAACGTAAATTTATGAAACTGTAACTGCGTAAAACTTCCGCTTCTTAATGATTTATTTTGGTGTATTTTGTTGTTGAACGGTGTTATATAATTTGTTGGTTCCATCTCTAACACATGTTGAATGATATAATTCGGATATCCATTTTTAATTAATATAATTTTTGCTACATTTAAGTTTTTGCTTATAAATTTGATGTCCGATAATTTCAATGCTCTGTCTATATTCCTGAAGCTGTGCTCATTTTGTAAGAAATCGGATGGTTTGAATAAAAATTTAATTATCGTCCTGAAAAAGTTTTTTATGAAACTAATGTGTTATTAATTTATTATTAACTCTATATATGGGGGTAAAAATGTTATCAACGTATTTATAAAGAACGGTAATTTGAATGGTAATTTAGAGATTAAAATATTTTCTATGAACTCCATTGTTAGATATGCAATTATTGGAGAAAGTGGAAAACCCATAGGTACGATGGGGGTACCTATACTTGTTTATATGTGTTTCCTTGAAAGTTAAAATATGTGGAATTCAAAACTAATTCTGTAGCTTTACAAAAAATCATTTTTTGGAATCAAAGTATGTTCTTGTACCAATTGCTATTATTTATTTCAAATAAACAATACGAGTTCAGTAGAAATGTTAGTAAACATCGAGTGTACATCTAAAGAAATCGATCTATGATCTTTTGCTCTTATATTTAATTTTTCATTAATTATTATGTTTCCTTCATTGTCAACTGCAATCTCTATTTTGTTTATACCTTCTTCTATCCCAAAATGAATGGTTCTAATGGAAATTATAAACTTGAATTTTTATTGATTAAAGAATTAAGGAATTGTTACACGATTGGAACCATAGGGTAAGTAAATTGGAACTGGATTTTCATATTGTGTATTGCGCCTACAGTTTCGCGCCGAATCCAGTACACGATTCCGTTGTTCCCTTTACTCTCGGTTCCAGAGTTCGAGACCCCTTATCTCCCCAGATATCGTGAGCCTGAGGAATTGGGCGCTAATGTATATACTACCACGCTATATAAACGTAAACTCCGTGGCTTTTAAAAACTTCATCTAACTATTATATCATATGGAACTGAACTTTTAGGGAAAGTATTGAAAAGAATTGGTACTGTTTTCGCGAAATTCTATCAGACGTATAATAGGATCGATTTGAAACGCGTCGAAATTTTAACAAATTATTAATATAGATATTTAAAATGTCTGGGTGTTCAACTAGAATATATTGTTTATACATAATTTCGACCCTACTTTAATGTTCGTAAATAATAGTAGTCATCAACTGGATGTAATTTGAAAGAATGTGAAAAAGGCAGACTTGGCCGAGAGCACGTCTCATCAATATTAAATAATGTATTCTGAAACAAATTGCATTCTCTTCGTTCATTGATCCCACCGTTTTTAATAACACATATATATCGATAATGTCGACAATATATTTCGATAATTAGATAATCACAATTACAAATAAGCAATAACAATAACGACAAATACTAATCGATGAAGTAAACGTTTGAATATCCGACTCGTTTAGTTACTCAGAGCCTTCAGCACGTTCTTTATCGACTCCCCTTGCCTTAATAGCTTATTTCATCATATCCGTGGACTTTTCGAAGTATTCGGATAAAACAGAAGGTATGACACTTTGATTATTAAAATAATAGTTTAATTACCAATTTATTTTTGAATTTGTCATTCCCCGTATCAATTGTTCAATTTGTTTATGTTGCGTAAAGGGAAAAATTGGGCTATGAGAAGATTGAAAATCTATCGTAACGAATGTCTTTTAAAATGTTTTCGACTCATTTTCATTAATTACATCAATTAAAAATTATTCAAATTAATTCAAACCAATTAGTAAAAAATTAGTAAATTGTAACGCTTTACTATTCGAAAATTGTACTTGAAGTTTATTTTAATGTAAAAACTGTAAAATATAATTTCTGCATAATATATCTTATTGCAAATCTCATCCGCATCAAACTTTTTTCGATTGGCTATATTTTTAATTATGAAATCCTGACCTGAGTAAACGATCTGAAATCAGCTGCAAAACTTTGTCTGACTCTATTTTTTTCTCGACATAGAAAACATAAACTGCTTTCTACATCTAATTGAATTTTTCACAATCGAACAACACTGTACAGAAACGCCTAAGAATTGTTACACCAGAAACAAAGCATCGCCAAACTTTCCAACGAACAGAGTGCATTACTTGACATTGATTCGAAATATTTACTTTTGCGACTCAGGTGTAACAATTTTCAGAACTTCATTGTGTACAGTACGGTATCAACTCATTTAAAAATGGAACATTTAAAGTACGAGTGCATCTATCTAATTAATTAAATTCCATTCGTTGTAGAATGCAAGCACAAACGAATGCAGGACCATCGGGAAGTGGGACAACGATGCAAGAAAGTCTTCACCGACGTATTCACACAAAAGAACGCCCACGTAAATGCGACGTTTGTGGGCGAGCTTTCGCAGATAGCAGCAGCCTCAACAGGCATATGAGGATACACACTGGTGAACGTCCTCACGAGTGTAAGATATGCTCTAAAACTTTTATGCAAACTTCAAATCTGATAAGACACATGCGCATGCACACCGGCGAAAAACCGTTCGAGTGCGAATATTGTAAAAAGTGTTTTTCCCACAAAGCAAACCTAAACAAGCATGTAATGATACACACAGGTGAACGTCCTTACGAGTGTAAGATATGCTCTAAAACTTATAACCAAAAAGCACATCTGAATAATCACTTGCGCACGCACACCGGCGAGAAACCGTTCGAGTGCGGTTATTGTAAAAAGTCTTTTTCCAAGAAAGAAAACCTAAACAAGCATGTAATGATACACACAGCTGAACGTCCTTACGAGTGTAAGATATGCTCTAAAACTTATAATCAAAAAGCACATCTGAATAGTCACTTGCGCATGCACACCGGCGAGAAACCGTTCGAGTGCGAATATTGTAAAAAGTCTTTTTCCCACAAAGCAAACCTAAACAAGCATATAAAGATACACACCGGCGAGAAGCCTTACCTATGCAAAACTTGCAACAAGGGCTTTACGACCTCGACGGCTTTGAATGTGCACATGCGTATGCATACGGGGGAAAAACCTACTTACACCTGCGAAACCTGCGGAAAATCTTTTCGATACAGTTACATTCTTAAGCAGCACTGGAAGGCGCACAATGGCCCGGAAACATACCAATGCACTCAATGCAAGGAAACATTCAATTCGAAAAACTCCTTGGAGGTTCACATAAAGACGCATTCAGACTCAGCGTTGAGAAATTCACCCGTAGATCCAGCTGTGAATCATTCGCTGAACACGCATTTCATTGGTAATAATATCTGCAGTAGCAATAGCGATACCAGCAATACAGTCATTAGCGGAAGTAGTAAAGAAATGATTCCCGCGTACGGTTATGGCAATCGCGAACAACAGGAGCCAGTTTCGAACCATTGTGCGACTATTCCAGAGTTGCAGTTGGAAGGTGTTTTCGCCCGGGGGAAAGTCGAGGCTGGCCTGAAAGCACTCGAAGAAGAAGATCGTCGACGAGAATTCATCGAGCCGGAACCGCTTATTATTACACCGCCTAACCCCTCGGATGTCGTCGCATCCACCAGCTCCATCAGGGAGGCTTTCATCTTGCCGCTGCGAAAACGCTGCAAAATGATTCTCGAATCCATGCAGGAGACTGAAAGGATCGAGAAGCTGGCTGCACAGAGGAAACGTTCCGTATCAACATTCGCGCACTCCTCGTAATAGAGGTGAGAGTCGCATTGGAGGCACTCATGCCAATTTAGTGGGATTTCTGGCGATAGTAGGAATAGCTTATCACTGCATCACAATAAGAAAATCTTTCACCATTGTCATTAGAAATCTCACAAATGTGTTATCACTGGGCTTGTAGGCATTATTTAGACGAGGGTTCACTGCAATTTCCGAATTTTAGTATAACGCCGTACATGGATACACGTACATGGACGACTTAAGCAATTAAATGAACTGACGAATTGTACGACTGATACATTTAATTAACTCACTCCTCGCGAAATTGACAGTTTTTTTATTTATATTTTTTTTTTTATGAAATGACATGCATGCACATAGATTTTGTCGTTGTTTCTATTGATATTAAGAATTATTATTATAGTCATATATCCGAAACTGCGTTGTTGACATCATTATTTCACTACTAGTTTTAACACCCCGCCATTAATATTACGATCATGTACCTTTCGTCGCAATCACATCGTATTATCGAGTGTATATTCGTAGCATTATTGTGAATTCAAATCATCACGTGGCGCATTATGCTAATCATTATGATAATCACATTATTATTATTATTACCTTTTACGCAAATAAGTATAGGCAAATATTAGACATATATAAATATGAGCATACATAAAATCATATCTATATATTGCTTGTATTTTTTAAATTTCATATTTATATATTATATAAAGTAATTTTTTTTTCTATTCAAATTTGTCTATTAATAATATACACATAAATACAATATAAGTAAACATTTGTAAATTCAAATTTTATTTTTCATTTTCCTACCCAGGTAGAAATTTCCTTAATTCTTCCCTGAATATATCTAGGACCTGCCTTGGAAAAACGAGCTTAAAATATCTAGACTAGTCCTAGATTTTAACG
>JAPYZR010008948.1:0-12482 GCA_030522945.1 Trichopria nigra | reverse complement strand
TTGAGATCTATCAGTGAGATAAGACTTCATCAAATTACATGAATGATCGGAGAAGCCGTAAAAATGCAGTTTTGCCAGTAACAGATCATGATTTAGTGTTTCAAACGCTTTCGTAAAATCAAGAAGACATATAATTGATAAACGATTTTTTGATATTTGAGATCGATGATTTTAAAAATCATTTTAGATGTATAATCTTACTTATCTTAAGTAGAGTTATGTATAAATTTTACTTTATAACAATTCACAAAAAATAAATAATCACGCAGAAAATAGGATTCTAAAATATATCAAAAATTACTATTTTAAACATCAATTTGTTATTCGCCATCTGAAATGTTGTAAATTGCGATGATAAACGTCTTAATATAATGACATGAAGAAGAGACATTGTGACATTTAAAATGGTACTTTTATCTATGTGAATGTCAAATTTAGTTCCGAGGGAATTGTGTGCCCAACAAATAGCAAATGTTGACATTTTTTAGCATTTTATGCTATATATTTTGGAACCGACTTTTCTGCGTGATGAATTTAAAAAGAAAACAAAAACAAATATTCAGAACATATGGTTTTACAAATGCTTAATCCCCACAATACATACATGGGACAATAAAGCTGCTTATAAAACAGTTCGCCATCTTTCAGTCACATGGTTTCCATATACCCTTTTTCCATTATTTACCTTTTTTCAGATACCGTGCCAACCGACCTTTTATAATTACTATAACATCAATAAATACATAATGCATTTATGCCGACAAATGTCTATACACACATAAATTTCGGTGCGGTTTAATGGTTCACCCTAATATGATCGCACTTAAAGTCCCAAGCAAAAATCTACAACGGGCGCAGTACTGCGCCAGTACGGGTGAGTACTGGCGCGGTGCTGGCAACTGATACTGGCGCAGCGCTGGCGTAAGTCGTACTGGTCCCGTACTGGTAGACCAGTACTGGTTATTTCGGTGTTATTCTAATTTTTCACGCGTTCGTTAAAACAAATGAGAAGATATATAATAAAAATAAAAATAAAGGTCCAGGAAAAACGGCTGACACATTAATAAAATCATAAAATATGTAAAAAAATATAGTATATTTTTCATTTAAAATTTTCTTTTATTTTTTTTTTCCAAAACAATAAAAAAAAAGCAATAAAACAGTAAATAATAATAATCTAAAATAAACGAGAATCTGGAATGCCGAAGAATTCCAGAAAAAATAAGTTTTATTTTTGATGCAACACATACGATCAATGTTTCCATGTGTCATGCACCTGTGTCAAACAACATTTCGAGAAAAATGCATATAAACTTATGTTCCTTAAAATATATTAATATATATATGTAATTCGATAATAAATTTATAATTTTCCAATAATTATATTATTATGCGCAGACGATTATCGTTACGTAAGGACTATGAACTGTTATCGTGTATACTATTAATGGCATTGACACTGACAATATTTAAAAAAATATATAATTTATAATATCGTACTTTATTACGTAAATTCTATAATTGCGTTTTGATTATAATTGCGGTACTTCATTATACGCATTTAATATTTCCTTCGTAAACACGTCGGATATAAGTTTCAAATTCCTATATCAGCTTTTATCCAATAACTTCGTTATCCATTTGCTTGCATTGCGATTGTCAGAAATGGATTCGTATCTAATTTATGTTTTGGATTCAACTAACGCGTTTATCATTGTTAAGAATCTGCTTCTTTACAATAATATGGTTTATTCATTTAAAATCTAACGAAAAAGTGATGTTTATATATATATACATATATATATAATTTATGTAGAACATGTACGTTTTATTTATTGTTATTGTTCCCATATTGTACAATATGCCGTTGTGTCCATGAGGAACACTTATAATCTCCATTAGACGACCATCACTTAAAAAAAAAAAACTATAAATTTTCCTTTAATTATTTCTTTTGTCTTTAAGCATTGTCATTCACTTCTTTTGTATTTAACAATTTTGTACATCATAAAATAATAGACTGTACAGTGAACATACAGTAAATGCACAACAATATTTAATATTAAAATGTTAATATTTAATTGTGTAAAATTATATTTTTTTTTTAACATTGGACTTTAAATTTCAGTAAATATACGTGAACGTACAATATGCATCGGTTTTTTGTCCACGGACATGTATAAAATGCACATGTACAAAATTTGCTAGCTAAAAATGAAATTGTGGGACCATATGTACGTATTTATAGTATAATTGGTGTATGAAATACGATTTTAATATATTTACTTCCACATTGTACCGGCGCATAAAAATATACACAAATGTATCATCATATATGTTTCTATACAGTAATGTAAGGTCACATATACATATATATGTATGACCGCATCAGCATGTGTTCATGCTGGTTCATTTTTGAAATAATATGTACATCTTTATTATCTCTACATTAAAGTGTAATCGATTGATGTAGATGTATGTTGGATGAAACACAAAATACAAAAAGTACAAAAAGGCAACTTCTCAAAAAGTTAAGAAAGAGAGGGTATAGAAAAGTAGCAATACTGCGTACAATGTACTTGTTGCTTGAATCAAGCAGTAAATCACTAAAGAAAGCAAAAAAGATCATTTCACACAATGTACATACTTATATACAATGTTTATTCACAATTTTTGACAACATTTTCACAACATTTTACAATATTTCTATCTAGTTTTTTTAATTATTATGTAGACAAAACTATACATTAGAAAAATGTTAATAATCAAGATTCATTGTTATATTATAAATATACATAAAAATTATCGAATATAAAACTGACTTTGTACAATGCATTTCGTAAAGTGCTTAAAAATGTTTTTTTTTCTTCTTCTTTTTTTAATAACATATAATTTCTCCAATCCGTATAGAACATTTCATAAAGACACCATTTTTCATTTCTCAGGCGAGACTTTGAATTGTGCGATAAAACGATCTGACTTCAATAGAGCGAGTTCCTTCTTCTCTCGAAGACGGATTTTATTCAATTCTTTATTTGGACGAGCGCTTTTTAGCTTTCATAAGGGATCCTAATTTTTCATATTAAGAATAATAAAGCCTTCGAGTAGCTCACTGGCAGATGAAAAGGCGAAAAGGGCCGTGTACTTTTGAAAGTAATTTTTCACCTTTTAGTACAGTGTCATTTTTGATACACTATAAAAAATGATTTTAAATAATGCTTCTAATTTTGCCAGGCTTGTGCTTTGCATTATTGGCAAGGTTGATTTTCATTTTTGACAGCAACGTCATTTATTAAGGATAAATATGTCATTGTATACCTGATGGCGATAAATATTTTATATTTGTCTGACTTATTTTTGTCTTTTATACGCCACGTTTAATTTAGTATAAGAAATGTAATATAAAAAAAGAAAGTCTATTCCTTTTTTTAATTTTACAGAAAGAAGGAATTCACACAGAACGACATTTATTTTGAAGAAAGTTCAGAAATGCGTATATCGAAATGCCCGCGCATCTCTTTTCATCTCTCGGGGCGAAAATGTCATTAATTAACGAGAATGATATAGGTCTTTAAAATGCTCAGATCGTGCCGACGTTATCGACAGTATTGGAAATTAATGTACTTTCGATTTCTTGAGAAGTTATCATTGACGAAATATGTCATACACGATACACATGAAATACAATAATAAAAAATATCATCGTACAATGATAATAAATATTTTATTTATCAAATTAATCTTTTACTATTATACTCTTCTTTTCATATAGTCATTTTTTTTATTTTAAAGAAAGAACAAATTGAAAAATGTACCTGCAAAAATAATTGCGAACATATGTGGCGCTAAGATGTAACGCACAGTTATGCCTCATATGCGTCGCATATTATCAAGGAAAACATGGACATTCTGACGTGAAAAGTATTAAGATTTAGACTTTTCGATAGTGCAAATAGGTGTCCAAACACATGTCAATGACTCTCTGCTTGACAATAAAACACGTGCTCATGTATTTACATTGAAGTCGTCTCTCGTGAAAGGAATTATCTAGCTTTTAGTACCTAAACGCATAATGGTCATGCGGAGGTAAAATGAATTATTGCTTCGTTTCGTAAGTGTAACATCTGGCAAATTCATTATCTAAGTATTTATCTCATTTATTTCAGGTGGAAGGAACATGAAAAAACGTATTTTCTAAATTTGTATTAGCGCAATATGGCACACGGTTGACAGGTTATTCAAAATATATATAAATTTAAGAAAAGAACGAATTTGGAGAAAAACAATATTGACGACAATTAAGATAAAGTTTTCGGCTTTCGAGAAATAAGAAAATATGATGAAAATAAACAAAAATTGTTTTGAAAAAATGTCAACGTTATAATGATGTACATTAAAAAGAAAAAAAAAAACTCTTTTTTAAGTGACAAATAATGTTGAAATTAAGAACAGAAAAACATAAAAAGAAATAGAAAAAAGCTATATAATTATATATCATTACCTTATAGTACAAATTAACTGTGGCGCTAATAAAAGCCACTGCGTGCACGGGGACTGGCGCCACGGTTACTTTCTATTGTAGAGATAAAACATTCAGAAATTGATAAAAACTAATCGATACAAAAAAAATTTTACAAGAGCACGAGAAGTGTGATAATCAGATTATAGTTGACAACACGGAATGATGGTTATCAATATTTTGATAAGTATACAAGGGAAAATAGATGACAAGAAAAACTTTAAAATGTAGCATAATCGTACACTTAATAAATCGGTTTTATAACCTATTAATTAGGGTTTATTACTTGTAATTAAACGAACAATACATAATTTCATTTTAATTAATTGCGCCCTCCCTCCGTTATAACAGGGCTTGGTTAATGATTGATAAAATTTGTATTTTTTCTTGGGTTTTTAGGATCTATGACAATTAATAAAGCATATTAACGTTTCAACCAATCACTAATGGTCTTTTTCGGAATGTTTATTGTATTTTTTTAAAACTAATTTTTATAAATTTATTAAATATGAAGTTGCAAAGTACATATTGCGATAAGAATTTCAATTTCAATAAAATATAATGATAAAAGATGATAAATAAAGTTAAAATAAATCGATAAAAGTTGATAATAAAAAAACAAATTTGAAACGGATATACAAAGTTTCAAAAATAATTAATAAACGTATGGAAGTTCACGAAAAAAAGAAAAATCATGTTAAAAATCCGTATTTTTAATTTTTTAATAATTTCATTTCTTGTCAACTATTATTACATAATAAAAAGAGATAACAATATTTTTTTTAATTGAAAATATTGAAAAATTAAAAATACCGACATAATAAAAAAAAATAGTAATGTTGGAAACGTCGGTAAATATAATAAATAAATGTGATGAGAATCAAAAATTTTAATAAAAAAGTGCCAAAGCAGATAAATGTGCCAAAGACGAAAAAGAGATAAATGCTCAAAAAGAATTAATAATTTATAACTGTTCACAAATACGATAACAAAAGGGAAACGGGCGAAAGGAGATAAAAATTGTCAAAAGTAGAAAAGTAAACGATATGAAAATTGATAAAATGTAGCTAAAAGTCAATAAAACGTGTCAATAAAGAAACACGAAAATCGAAAACTCAAAATTACTGATAAAAAATCGACGAAAGATGGCAACCGTAGATAAAAGTTAAGAAACAAAAGAAAGCTTAAAATAAATGAACTAACGATGAAGATTGAAGTTTTCAGAAAAGATATAAAAATATTTGTGTAATTGTTTTCAAGAACAAACGCAAATAGATTTAAAACTTGGAAAAAATACAATTGGTAATGAAATTGACGTCAGCTGCAGGGTACATTGAAATGACTCGCTGGTATATTCAGAACATATGAAAATGATGTTTTCATTGTTTTACATCGATACAAAGTCGTGAAAAGATCCTGACAAATGGTTGGTGGTTTTGTATGGAAGTTTTTCAGCCTCTACATTATTGACATCCCTTATTATTAGATAGATAATACGGCGGTTCCTTTCAGAGTAGTACACTGACCGACACGTGTGTATGGTTGTGATATAAATGTGATTTTCGATTCAATATCGAAAAAGATTTCATTCGCACGAAATTTAAACGAAGGCTGATAAACCGATTCGATATATATATATTGGCGTTTGATCACTAGAATCAAGACGCGGGCGCGTTAGATCGAAGTGATACTGGAAAGAAAACCGAGAACATATGATCAACATATGGACAAATTATACCGGCACTTGTAGAAAAAGAATTTTACCGACAATTTGACGTGATCTTATCTGACAGACACCTCGTGTCTCCTCTGACAATATGTTGGACGGCGTCTCGTTAAGCATCAAAATTCTCAAAACTATAATACAAAGTATGATTTTACTATCGCTTCGACCGTTTGGTGGAAAAAAAAGAGACACGAAATATGAACTCAGATTTAAAGTTCAAACGAAGCGAAAATCCCAACAGATTGTGACGTAAATACCAAGCGAGTGACACAACGAAAATAAACTAAAAAAAAACGTCCCAGACTTTTACAGTAATTGGTCGGAGTTCGTGTGGCGTTTGGCAACAGTGACAATCGGCGTACTTTCCTCGTGTTATCGTTTATTTCTTGGAGAGGACAAAAAAAAAAAAGAAAAGAAAACGATCGCGTCTGACGCGCGGTAGCGAGAAATAAGAATAAGTGCTCGGATGATAAGTAGACTTTATTATGACGTCAGAGGAGGACACAATCGCGCTCATTACATCGGACGAGGCGTAAATGACAGAGAGGAGATAAGACTTTGGAAGCAATCCTCGGCATTAGAAACAGGAAACTAGGGTTATTCTCAAGTCCCCGGCAATTACTGAAAAGCTTTCAATATATATACCAACAATCCCGATGATGCAGTCCACCGTTTAATTTTTTTTTAACGGGGCCATCGCGGCTGGAGGAAAGCAAACCTTGAATTGAAGCGTGATTGATGCAACGGACCATTAATCACCACCAATAAATGCCATTGAGCGCACGGTGCAATATACAACAGGGAAAGATGCAACGAGTTATATATGCTCTCGTTGTTGAAGAGCTCGTTAAAGGGAAGAAAGTATAACACAATCACGAATATCGTAGCGATAAAAAAAATGGCGTTATTGATAAACATCAGTAGTAATTAGGTATGACGGAAATAAATAAAAAGAAACTAATGAATAATAAATAAAAGAAATGAAAATCCGTCGCGAAAAAAAAAGGATTGCTAAACCAACCATATACTATAGTTGACATAGACATAGACATAGACCATTCTCCTGGCTGACAAGATCATACCTATTGATACAACGGTAGTATGGTTGCTCCAACAATACTTTTTTTTGCATGTGAATGCATTTTAATGCGATTGAATTTACCGCGATTGCGATGATTTCTGATTGTGATTTTCTTTGTATTTTATTTCTATTGTTTTCATATTTTGTGCAGTATATGTCATGGACGATTCTCCATATATGTTATTTTTTTTTTTTTTTTTATGTTTGTTCATTACGTCAATTACGAATTAATTGTGATGATTCTTTTTTTGTTTTGTATAGGTCTTTGTATTTCAGAGGTGGTCCCATATAAATTTTATCGACATTGATTCAGTGCTTTTTGAGAAAACCAACAAAAAACAAAATATATAAACAAATGTTTTGGTTTGTGGTTTCCTTCAACGAAAATTTTGATGAGAACTTTCAATCTGTTTGAACTGTCATCACAGAAACAGTAGCCAAGATCAAAGAACATTTTATATATACAACATTATATATATAAGGATTAATAATGAACATTAAAAATACACTTACTGTCCAATAAAAATTGAAATATAAAATTACTTTAAAACAAAAAACAAAAACCGACTTCAAAACTCTACCTATATGTACAAACTTAAACTAAAAAGTAGAAAATAATATTTTAATTACTAAAATACAAGAGCATTCAAGTACAATCATTTAAAACTTCATGCCACTGGTTAACCCTTTGTAGCACTGATTTTTCATAGATAAACCTTTTATTTATGAAAATTAGTATACGAGAGTTTTAGGCCCGCTGATGACGTATATATGAACTCATAAGATTAAAAAAGTACTTTAACGTTTCTTTGCATCCCCAACGCCACTGGCAGTGTGAGAAAGAGAAAATGATACTCTTGCCTTCTTACGGTTAAAATAGGGGAAGTCATAAAAATCGCTGTTACTTTATTTAATTAAAGTAAGGAGGACTATTGTATGGCATCAATTTTGGCCGCCATTTTGGATCTTCCCCCCGAGTATCCGGTTTCATCTCGATTAAATAACTTTTTTCGAATTCTGTCCGCCATTTGAATTTTGAATATCTGAAACATAAACATTATATATATGATACGGATCTATAAGTGTTGTGCTCGTTATAAACCGCAGTGCCGTATCAAGAGTTAAAGGTACCCTGGCGAATGAAAATTACATTTTATAAAATATGAAAACTTCCTTTTAACTATAATTATTTACTTAAATGAAAACAAAAGCAACCTAATTGTAAAGAATTTGTATAAATTGATTGTCGTATATCTCCCCTCATTATCCATCCCAAGGAGATGGGTATTACATTACATACAGTATGTTATTCTTTTCATCTTTTTTGCGTTTCATTGATACGATGTTACGAAAATATGACGTGCATATCTATTTTTAAACATTGTATTTTCGGTTGATGTAATCGATGGAAATTTCAAAAATCGCGTGTACTTTTTACAAGTACATTTTAGATATTTATTAACCGTTTCACCGCTCATCGTTATCGATATTTGTATATGTTGTATACTAAGGTCATTATAGCAAAAAAATGATAAGTGCTTATCTAGAATTTTTACGGAAAAGTTGCACGATACCGACGAATTTGGAAATCTTGTTATTGCAAATAACGTGATTAAAGGATTATTTATAACTGATGATCATTACAGTTACATCTGCCATGTTCTACTCGCAAGATAAGCTTTAAATTATTAATTTCTCTAATATTATGTTTTACACAAATTAGTAATGAACAATTAGTTGCACGGTATAAAATATGCTTAAATTGACTTATCGTTTTGTGTAATCACAATTTCGAAATTACGATTTCAATCAGTATTTCCACTGAAAATCTACTCTAAAATTTCTAACATAATTAAAAAAAATTTTTTTGTCATTAAGTGAAAATTAATTATATTGTAATATTTCCAATTTTTGTTTACAATGTCAATACGAAAGGAATTGTTTAGCGTATTCGTAAACATTCAAACTTAAGAAGTTTTAAAAGCAGCAAATAAAAAAGTGTAAATTTAAAATTACAGAAACTTTTTTTTTCAGTTTTGGAACTATGATTCTACGCAGCACATACGACCCCTCGAAAAAAGACCAGTTTCTGGACCCATATACGTCCTATATACATTATCCATATACATTAGGACCAGAACAAATGGCCCTAAACTGGTTTCATATTCTATTAGGGTAGGAGTGATATTTTTAGTCAAAGTGGAGTGAATTCTCCCTTCAACTTAACAGTATTTACATCGTGGTACCCTTTAAGTATATCTTATGGAAGGGATAAAAATTAAGCAACACTTTCGCGAGAGTGAACTTTCTGTGCGAGATTAACACTATATAAAAATTGATTTCTATCTGGAAAGAGTGAATTTTTCAAAATGATGGATCAATTAATAGCTATAAAGTATAATACCTTACTTTAAACCGTTTAAAACATAATTTAAAATATAATAACGATAATAAAACTTAACGATGTATTATTGATTTTATTCACGATTTATGAAAAGACGTCAATTAAAAATCTAGTGTCTTTTCATGTGAAAAAAAAATTAGAAAAAAAGACGGTTAAGAATTTTTATAAGGTTATACTATTATTGACATAAACGTTCTATTTGTACAGCATCAGGATTGTCCGGAAATACAAAAGAAAAAAAAAGGCTGCATGGCCTGGCGCCAGGCCGAATCGACGTGACTTGTCACCTTTGTAGTTTTAACCGCGAGAAGGAGAAGATCGTACAACGATCCCAGAGTGTCTGCCGTCTTTAACGCTACGTGCGACGTTATCAACTTACGAATACAATCGCCATATTCATATTTTTGGTAAGAACCATATCCACATTACAGAATAATATTTTTTAGAACTTACGACAAAATTCAGCATAATTTTTTGTTAAATTTTGCCGAATTTTGTTAGAATTATCATCGAGGTTATTAATTGTTACCAGCAAAACTTTTGGTTAAGGGTGTTGATAAATGATATGTTATATTTCTGTGATATTTCACTTCTTTAACCCTTTTTTGAAGTGTACATTTTTCTTTAAACGGAAAACAGTTGAAATTTATATTAATCAGGGCTTGCTGATCACGAATCTGGCCTCAGATTTTCAAAATTCAAAATGGCGGATCCAAGATGGTGGGCCGAAACGCAAAATGGAGGCAGTTGCTCTATATCGGTATTATTTCGAATTTCACCGTGAAGAGAAGTACACCATTTTGAATTTTGAAAATCTGCGGCCAGTTTCGCGATCAGCGACTCTAAAAACCCCCCCGAGTATCCAGTTTCATCTCGATCGAGTAACATTTTACATTTCGATCCGCCATTTTGGATCCGCCATTTTGAAATTTTGAAAATCTGAGGCCAGATGCGTACTGTATACTTCATGTTACACGAATTCGCTAATATCACTTCTTCTAATAATGAATTCTTCGTCTAAAAAATAATATTTTTCAGTATTTATTCTCGGAAAATATTTATAAATTGGTTGTAATTAAAAAAAAAAAAAAAAAAAAAAAAAAAAAAAAAAAAAAAAAAAAAAAAAAAAAAAAAAAAAAAAAAAAAAAAAAAAAAAAAAAAAAAAAAAACAGTCAAATTTTCAGAAATTAATTTCGGACAAAGAATCGGTAATACATATAAATGATATTTTTTTCATTATCTTCACTAGGGTTTCTAGAACATGTAAACATTTTTCGCAACTATGCTTTTTAGAGATGACCAGACGGCATGCACGCGGTTTCTAAAATGTGTTTGGTCTGAAAAAAAAATTCTGGTCATTAACTGGAATGCATTGTCTTCGGAATATCGGAGCTTATTACTATCCTTGTTTTTAGCGTCAAGAAAAAAAAATCCCTTAATGTTTTACTTCATTTTTAGACCGTCAAAATTACGTGTTTTAATATATTTAAATTTTCTTGATCCTTTATTTTAAAATGTTAAATGATGTTTTTCTTTATTTTGACGATCTATATGACGCAATTAGTTCTACATCGTGTTATAACGTTCGGACCAATTCATTGCGGTCCTCTTCACAATTTATTCAACATGTAATATATACATAATATAGAAATTATACAATTTTAAAAAAAATTATATGATAAGATTTTATAAAAAAAAAAAATATAATAAATGTTTGTATAACAAAAACAAATGAATATATAAGTGTGTATAAATTTCTGAAAAACTTTGTGTATTTATTTAAAATTATTTAATATTATGTTGTAGATGATTGACGGAGTTGCAGTACATTATTAATAATTATTGAAAAATCAATTGTAACGATAAGAAATCGTGCGTCATTCCGAAACTACTATTCCATAGTGTATGTGTGCAAAATTAGATCTCGTCACCGTTTTGAAAAACAGTTTTGAGAAAAACGATTTTTTAAACCAATAAAAAAAAAACTAATTTTTTATTCGTGTCTATAGTCATTTTTATCTTTCTACAGTTGGCAATGTCGTGTTTGTTCATAGGTTATAAAATAAGTATATATATTAACTATATATGTAACTATTCATTTCACTATAAACTCACTATAATCAACTGAATAATTTGAGAAAGAATTTAACCAATTATCAGCATCGATAAATGTAAAACAGAGGAAAAGAATATATCTACTACATTTGTTTTAAGTAATAATATAAAGGAAAAAGATAAACAATTGTTTATTGTATATTACGGTTTGACATAGTCGAATCATCGCTAATGATTATATTAATTATTTCTGAATTATATAGGATTATTTCTTTTCTGATTTACTATTCTACGTTCATTTACGATTAAAACAAAAATATATGTAGAATCGAAATGGAATGCGGTCTTGCGTCGCATTGCAATAAATCGCAATAGGATCGGGACAATATTCGGCATAGGTTTTCCAGAATCTTCCTATGCCATTGCAGATACGAGTGCGACATCAGAAAGAGGATTGAATATGCTCAAAAGCTTCAGAATAAATTCAAATGCTTGTTAACCCATTAAGTCCTGAATGTCGTCAAATGTCTACGCATTTTCATCCAGTTTTTTTGTACGCTACCTGTGCCAACAAAAAAATTAGATACATGATATCCCGTGTAAAATTTCGTGCTCTTTCATAATATGACCTCAGAATTTGTCTAAAACCAATGCTTAAAAAGTTATAAGTAATTTATTGCAAAAAATGCCATTTTTT
>JAPYZR010008946.1:0-11420 GCA_030522945.1 Trichopria nigra | reverse complement strand
GTTTAAATACATTAATTTTGTGCAATATTTAGATAGTTTTGTAACAAAAAACTAGTTTGCTTATTTGTGTCTAGTTATTGTCTAGTTTGAGCGCATTTTTGCTGTACACAGTTTTAAACCACTTAACTGAGCCAGAAAATGGACTGTATCCAATAAAACTGGACAGAATTTCTACCAGGGCTACCATGATTCCAACACGATATCTAGAAAGGTGCAAGGCACTCATTCAAAATGATTATTATACGTTGATGAAGATGGCATTCAAAATGTGATTTGAATTTTATTTTGTGATATGGAGCCATCGGCTTTTATACACAACGACTTTACAACGATACATGTCTATATAGTGACTTTATCCCCTCTTAAGTATTATGTATCAAAGGTTTTCGGTGGCTTTCTTCTTCACTTGTGCTTTTATCCACAATTCATGAAATTAATTGAACTATATAAACTTATTCACATAATAATATGTTTAAAATTAACAATCAAATAGATGTTAAACTGCACCGAACGAATATTGTTTTCTTGTTATACTCAAATAATGCATTTTTAACAATGTAATGAAATATTTGTGTTTATTTTTATGTCAATTGCTTTGTAAATGATCTCATTGTCTGTAAAAAGTATATTTTCATGAAATGTACTTGATAACATTTTACACTCATCAATATTTGCACGACTATTTAACTATTTAGTTTGATAAAGAATTATTAGTAGATTTACTTTTTATAACACTGACATAAACAGGAATCTTTTTCACATTGGAAATGCAGTGACCCTGCGGGCGGTCAAATATGTTGTTCTCGCTGAAGATAAAGACAGCATATATTGTGAAAATGCAATAAGGGTTAGGATTTCGTTGGATATTTTAGTATATCCAACAAGTTCTGACTATGTGTAATAATTAAAATAAGAATGTGCTATGGTAAAAATAAATACGATTGAATTTTAAATTCAAAAATTCAAAACGTAAATTTCATACGTTTGAATGACTATACATTGTAGATAAGATTAGTCTATAAATAGCATTGCGAAGTATGTATAAACTTAAAATACGAATATTACTGAAAATCATATTTATGTAGTGGTGACTTGTCAATAATGTTGGTTCATCTGCTTTTCGTTCGAGGTTCTTACTTTCAATAAAAATAAGATTGTACAAATTTATATGATTATTTTCATGTCGGTGCAAAAATTTGTTTCGTTATGAATTCACCAGAGATCAATCGCATACTATTCACGAATTTTTTACAGTTTGTTCGTGACCTTTCGTGTGCTAATGTATAAAAAAAAAAATTTCAAAAAATATGCCCAAAGTACTGTTCAAACATTACACGTGTACATAAGATCGATTACAAAATAAAAATCGCAAAAAAATCCGAAAATTTCTCTTTTAAATTCATTTGACATCGTCGCATCACTTTTTGTTCACAATTATTAAGGTCAGAAATTACTTTATCGGCACTTATGCTGGAATTTCATAAAGCTCGGAGAAGCGAGAGCAATGTCAGCATAGCTTGCCCCACTTATAGATGGACTACGGTACAAAAATATTTCAAGACCTTTTTATACTTTATTTACATTTGCAGCTCCATGGTTGAAATGGACCTTGATCTCGCGTGAAAGCATTATACATATCCGACAAGGCCTCGTAAGGAATGCAATTCTAAATCTAAGGCAAAGCAAGGGCAATTTATAGCAGAGCTATGCACGTATGTATCATTGCGATTTGAAAAATAACAAACATAATTATAGGTAAAAGATATGATTCAGTTATTAAATAAATAAAGAATCTATTCTAATAAGTCTGAAAAATGAAGAAACTTCAAGTATTGGTCCTAAATATTAACACGATCAAGCTTATTAATTTCGTTTTAATAATCCCAACTTAATGTACACCCGTAGATTGTATAAGAAGCCATATTTAAATTCATTAGATCTTCCCAGGCGATTAGTGCTCGTGTTGTTGTTTTCAATATAGCGAAATTTATCGTAAGAATTCAATCAAATTAGAATTTTTCAATTCTCGTCTCTGCATAAAACTTCCCGAAAGATAAGGGTGTGAAAGTTTTTAGAAAGATGCTTTAAAGCACACAATAGTGGGATAATGTCACGTATGGCCAGTAGACCGCGCGGTAAGTTAATTAACGGTAAACCAATTTCTTCGATTTTACCAGAAATACGCGATCATCTTGAGACAACGAATCGGACTTTGTAAACGAACAGTCGTGAGATCAGAATTACTGTTAAGAAGCTCTTACTAACTTTCTCGATAGAGGGAGGCGATCGATCTTGAAGGCTCGAGTTCGTGGGTTGCAATTGCAGCTCTCGACAGTCTCGACTCTATTCATTTTTCATCTGACCTTACGTACACGACGGAGAAATGTTTGAAAGGCTAATCGCGGGGATAATTAATGAGTCCTCTAATACGAGACATTAATCTCGGTGGATGTTTATTATTTCTTATTGTCATTTTTACAACTGCAAATCTCGGCACTTGTGCGTCGGACTTTCGTGTACTTCGAATGGTAATAAAGTGCAACGGAATGTCACTTTTTCGTAATGATCTTCGAAGGAAAGGCTTACATTCGTTCTGGGGACACCCTAACGAAAAGAACGATTATAAGATAATAAAAAATTTTCTTTAATTTAGATGAGACATTTATTTGTAGCGTATAAAATATCTCTCAAGCATGTGAATAAATTATTTCCAATATTACAATGCAATTTCGCCGTTATCAAAAGATAACAAACACTATAATACTGGAACGTGTATTTATTTATATATAAATATATATCATTCATTTATATGGGATAGAAACGCCAGGTATTTCAACACTTGGAAACGTGACGAATCCTGTTATAGCAATAAAAAAATGTTATAAATTATTACCATCACATGCGACTATACTTCATATTTTATTTTATACAATTCTATTGAACCACCCTATTTGTCATTATTTTTGTTAACTACGCGCCAAGGCGATGAAAAGCCTCAAATGTCCAAGATGATACATTCGTATTAATACGCGAATAGCTATACTGAACACATATGCGCTCATAGGAAATATTTGATGTATTACAGGCATTCCCGTGAGAATATATCAAGCCTTCCAATAATTAATTTAGAATTCTTTTTTACAACTGGTTTGCTATATTCTCGCATTCAAATGAATAATTTTTGCTAACCTGCAATTACAATTAGAGAAGAAATATTTTTGAAAAATGAACTTAATATACCCCCCCCCCCCCCACTCCCTTTCACCAATCAGCCTTGAACAAATATTTATTAGCGATTAAGTATTAACCAAATTATATAGTTTTTATTTATAATTATATGATGTTTTATGTTTTATTTCAGCTTGATTATTTATTTTACGTTAGATTTTTAATTAAGTCCATATTTGAGATTTGAAATTTTTGTTTATAATTTGATAATTTCTGTTATTGTAGTACCCGCCATATGTTGATAGTCATAGATTAACATTTATAGAGTCTTACTCATTTATTGACTGACATGAAAAATGCGACATATTGTTCCTGTTTAAGCAATCTTAAAAATAGGTGAAAATTTGTGGTAATTTATGGTTCCAAAATATTCGCCTTCACATTATAATTTTCATCGTCACAAACTTAAAACATTACAAAAAATATTAAAGTAAAAGAGTATTTGTACGGTTTCGCAAATTGCGATTATACGGGCGTGAAACGACAGTTATCAGTTTAAATTTAAGCATCGAATTCACAAATATTATTGTTTATATGAATGTTCGTCCCGAAATCACTCGATCTGTAGCCTTTAGTCAATGAAGACGTGCGCTTCGACATAAAATTAAGTTTGCAATAAAATATTATCGCCTATTGCGATAATGTGCAGCAGCAAAATTTTTTTTATTAATCGCCCTGCACCACAAGGCCGGGAGGCCTGGAGACAAAATAGAATTGTCATACTTTAACTTGATAAACTTTAGAAACTAAGGACTGCACTGAAAGTGCATTTCAAATTATATGATTTAAAATTTATAATGTTTTGTAGTGTGTTCCGTATAAAAAATGTAATATTATTTATTTTAGTAATGTTATTTTTTGGTATATGTGCATGGATAAATTAAAAAACTTTATTTTATCCTTCTTTTCAAAGATTATATGTGTATTTTCAGCCAACACATTCCAGTATAAAATAAAAATAAAGACAAAATTCTTTACACGTCGTAGGAATCCGAAAACTTGTTAAGAATATATATCCCAAGTGCACAATCCGTAGAAAACTTCAATACTGAAGTTAACTTCTCGTTTCTTAACTTCACGTGTTATGTCAAGAAAAAGAAAACATCGTTACGTGAAATTGTGTTTGTGCCTTACGGATTATTTGTAACTTAATGTTTATTTTCGACTAAAAATTGCATATATGCCTGAAATTAGTTTTCATGACTCAAAACTGTATTTATCAAACAAAGTATATCATTCATTACATCGTCTTGTAATCTATTAAGTACTATTACACAAGCATTGGATGACAATTGAAACCAACATTTTTTTAAGACAGATTTCGATCGTGCGCGTTCGAGCCATCACCGTAACATTAAAAACTTTTATCAGTTTTCGTAACTTTAAAATGGCAGGTTCAATTTAAACACATCTGAAAAGCATAACTTTCTTTTTTACAATCATAATATATATATATATATATATATATATATATATATATATATAGAATGTATTCGTCTTAAGCCTTATTAATGCGAAGCAACTTATTTCACTTTTTGTTCTCGGTATGTCTTGACAAATATTGCCGTTTGTCTTCAGTTCGTTGTCCTACTTATGAGCAGAGCACCATAAGAAGCAAAAACAAACAATGTATTAGTAATTTCCTAAAGATGTACTCGCATCAATATAAGTTTGTTTACATGAATAACACTTATAAAAATGGTAATGAAATATACTATTATTACAATATCTTACAAAATAATGAATTACGCATTACAAACAAATTCACAAATTATTATAAAAATTTTCGAATATTAGGAAAACTGTCAATAATGTGCAAAAATTACAGTTAAAATTTTTGTAAATACTTAATAGATATCATAATAACTTGATGCTAATAAAATGAAAAAAATTAAAACTTTCATTATAGTTTAAAGGGTGAATTCTTTGACTGATCGTGTTAGAGTGAATTTAATGTAAAAAATTCAACATATAGTCAATTTAATATAGTTCATTTAATATAGTCAATTAATGAATATATTCAAAAAATAAATGAAAAATTATATATAAGTACTTTAAAAAATGAGAAGTTATATAATGATTAAAAAACAATATAAAATACCGATTCAATAGTAAAAGAAAAAGAAGCATATATTTTGAACATTGTGTTAAGTAATAAACGTTTTGTACCAATAATAATATAAGTTTGACATTTACAATCTTTTTGTAAATTTTATTCTCCATTATTTCGAAATAACAATGATAACATTAATTCCCGACGTATTTATTAAGTTCATAAAACTCTTTGAAATCAAAGGATAACGTAAGGAGACACATAATACCAGAAAAAAGTGCGTGCACAGGAACAAACGTCAAACGATGAAAAATGATTAAATCCCAGACATAACGGAACGGAAAACTTGACATTTGGCTGTTTTTACGGCTGCTACTTACATTAGCGTCCGATATTATCTCGACGAAACAAGTTTAACGCCTTTACATGAAACAGTATAATAAGCGTATTGAAATAATATTCATAACGAACTTTTGACAGGCTTGAAATGATATCTGCTTTTTATATGAGCATATTAAAAAATCATCATTATCAACGTACCGAGAATGAACGAATAATTTTGACACACTGCATAATTTCATAAAGTTGAATTGAATTATATAGAAAGAATTTAAAATTATTGTTTTTAATTTTTTTTTTCATTCAAAAATAATCATCTTGTTTAGTTTTTCGTATAATATAAAATAAATATAACATATAATTACCAGACAAGAAAGTTATTATATTACAAAAAACGTTTACCATGAGTTAATCAATTATACCTAAACTATTATTATTTATTTATATATAATTATATTTATATAATTATTTATTTATTTTTAAATTAAATAAATAATATCTCAGCAGAGTGGTAACGTTTACAAAATGGAATGTAAATTTAGTATATTTTTAAAAGTTTAATTTCTATACTATTTAATACGTTTCAGAAATAATTGCCGACATTCTTTAATCGATTCAAAATTTTAGCAATATATATTTAGGGAAATATGATCCAGCCGTGCACCAGGTATAAACGTGCAATAAAAACATAACGCTAGGAATCTAATTTTAATAATATTTTTTTACAAAAATTTATTTTTTATACGCAAAAAAAATCGCTTTGTTCTCCATCTTCGCAGGTTTTCATAATAAAATTCAACAAAATATTATATTTGACGTGCATAATGCAACAATTATATACCTCTCTCGACTGGATAAACTTGCTTATCACGATGATGAATTTAAATTACAATGCTATTTACCGTTACATTACGAGCAAATTACATTATATACGTGTCTTAAGAATTTAGAGCAGAGAAGAAGTAAAAAATCTTTGCTTACATCCGACGCTGATGAAAACAGTACTGGTCTGCATCGTCTGCGATCCTTCACATCATGCACAATCAAGGCGTTGAACGATTTCTCTTCATAATGCATATAATTTTTCAATAGCAGTATACGTCAGCAGGAATGTTTTCATATATATACACATTCGTACACACATATATATGTAAGCAGGTACAGTAAGTGCACCTAATTCGTTCAATCACTGATTTTTTTGACACCACTCAATAATTATAATTCTACACGCACTCCCGCATCCAATTTCCATTGCACGTACACATTTTTTCGCGCTTATCGCCAAATGCTAAGAATCGTAATCGGACGAGAGTCGTACGAGGATCTTATTTTCATCCTGAAGAAAAAAGATCACGAAATGCATCACAACCTGCGTTTAACATATTCCTACCGTTGATGTGATTTTTGATATTTTTATTTTAAGCAACTTTTTTTGTATGTTATTTAATCTCAATGTTAAAAATGTCATACAATGACATAATATTAAAAAAAATGGAATAAAAAAGTAAAAAAATATTCTGAAATCTTGTACTTTTTGTATGGACATAATTCACAATTAAAAACAAAACTAAACATAAAAGTGAATTATGATGAAAATTCAACGAGTACGTGAGGCCATGAAACCAAATATGTATATTCAGTTATCGCTAAAAAGTATATACTTGGCATTGGTGTATATTCTGATAAAGTATTCGTTAAAACATTCGTAAATTAGTCTTCAAAAATTAGTCGTCGTCTTTCATAATCGGCCGTGAATATAAAAGATTGTAAGTAAATTTGCTCGTCAACATTAACATTTCGTGACTTCATACGCATGCCTAAAATCTTTTTACCATTATTACCATTATTAACTACCCGAGGTCAATTATTCATCGTTTATTAATATTATTTATTGAATATTCCTTAGACATTTGACACAAATGAAACCATCGATATTGAATTTTGTATCGTATTATATATTTTTCAAATCATCATATACAAAATTGGATTACTAAATACTTTAGTAATATAATGAGTAATTAGTAATTTTACGTAATAATTATACCAGTGACTAAAATAGAGTAAATATTACAACTGAATACTTTAGTTGATTTTATTCTATTTTAACAAACTCCATTTTGACGACAGACTATTTGACAACGCAAAATCATTAATGGATTACCATAAACAATCTGGAACGGTTGGCACAAAATTTAGAGTCAAAATGATATATAATAAAGTAAATTATTCATGAGCATAACTGAAAAATGGGTCTACCAAGTCGACTGTAATCATGCATGAGCAATCGTGATGATAGAAGATAGTACATTTTCTCTCATATGATTACTCGCGAATGATCCTGCTGTCTTGTGCAACACAAATTTGTAGGCCCCACCTTAAACATTTCGCAAGATTTATCATAACATTTTACTGTTTCGCGAAGCGAGAGAAAAATGTCCGCAATTTTCACCATGCCAGTTGGCATTTTAACGACAGAAATTTATGCGCAAATCTACCATTATTGTTGTTAAAATTTACTTGATAATAAATTTCTTTGAAAATAATGGTGACTTTTGTATAATGAAAGTCTGTCCTCAAAATAGTAATTCATGTCAATCACCGGGTTCAAATGGAGGACCGCTTATACTTCATTTGCATTTATAAAAATGCAAGTTGGAAGTCATTCACACTCGTATACATCTCAGTGTATTATCATAAATCTTAAAAAATAATTCCATTATATTTCACTAGGTGAGGAAAACATTTCAAAAGATTTCGGAAATATTGTTAATTTAATCAAACATATACATTTACATTGTTGATGTGTGCATTACAAACATCAACAATAAATAATAAATTTGTATGTAACCATTAAAATTACAGTGCTAAAATGTCATTCAATTTCAGACCCTGAATGAAAATGTAACTATATGACTATAATTGAACATGCAATTGTCAACAAACGTAATGCAAATGTGTATAAATTTTAAGAAAACAAATTATTCTGAACTTATAGAAAAATTTAATTATAGTTACATGAAGCAAAATCACACACATATATATATATATATATATCACCAAATGTAATGTATAAGTACATGAAATTAAATGTTGATGTATATAAAATATAATTAAGTTATACATAAAATTTAAAAAAATTTCCATGCAAACTGAAACTGAACTTCATGTATATATATATATATATATACATCATATTTCATGCAGATACCTCTATAAAATTGACTGAAATGTGTAAGAAGTGTAAAAATGTAGTTAAATTGCATGCACTTTTAATGCACACTATAGTACATTCGATTCAATGGAAATGTCATTGAAATGAACACTTAAAAGATATTTCATCTGAGGATTGTAAGGTCATTAAAATTCATGTATCTGTATAAAATTTTTATGAAGGACATTAAATGTGTTAATGTGTCTGCTTAACGTTTCGCTACTGTTACTTTTTATTATATTTCATGTATTTTTTTTAAATACCGTATAATATCTGGATTTTATATTTGAAACTTCTGATCGTTGCAAACAAATCTAATGCAATTAAAAAAAAAAAATTAACTAAGAATTCAGTAAAAAAACCAGTTTCTGTTCCAGATCATTAATTTTTTTAATCGCATTTCATTTTATTTATTATATTTAAAGTTTATGTTACTTATAAAGACATTTTTATATAGTTGTGACAACTACTCAAAATAAAATCAAGGTATTCAATTGGATCGGCAATAATTCTCCCAGTGTATGTAGCCATCCTTTATTTTCATTCATTAATCGAATCATGGAAATTAATCGGTTGTACTATCTATACTTTTCCTAAGTATATTGTGCCCAAATATATTCGCTCGTGATATAAAGACATTATTTCGAACGACATGAATCTTCCTGAAGGAATTGAAGCAACATTGTAATGCGCTAAAATACAATTCAGCAAAAGTTACCCACAACGCGACCGCAATGACTATACGGAGAAAAATGCGAATCCTAAAACATTCGTTATAATATTTACTATGTATTGTCATTTGTGATAATATTGTTCTTAATGCAATGACAACGGTTTGCTCGTTTTTTTTTTTTTTTTACTATTCAAGTGATTCATCAGACCGAATAAAGAATAACTGCCGAACTTGGAATCAGGAATGCATTCCATTATAATTTAATGCCACAATTGAGACCACGTGAATAAAAATCTCTGATAAAAGTACCCAGTTACAAGAAATCGTGGCATAAATATCATCTTAATTCATGACCTTATAAAAAAAATGGGATTCATTTAGACCTTAATTAATTAAGCTTCATTTCAGGTGCATCAATTAGACTTTTGTATAGAATGGTTTTTAACAGTTATTATTTATCGAAACCATCCATGTTTAATGGTATAGTATTGGGAACAATTTGCTTCTGTCGTGTTCTACAATCTCTCCCTTTCTTGTACTTTTTCTCAGCGATACGAAAATAATCGTTTCGGCTGCACCCTTCTCCTTGAGTATGTGCACGCAAGCTATCACCTACGCAACGCGATTTTCATTGCGCGAAGAAAACAGCAGATCACTCGTTTTAATCGCCATCTCCATTTAGAAACGAACGGAGAAACCGATTGGAAACGGGTCCTCGAAATGTTGACACTCACGGGTACACACGCGCGTCGTGACACCTCACGGCACTGCAAGACTTTAAGACCGTCTACGGCTTCGGTTAGCCGTAGATACACACTGACGTACACGAAGCACTGCCATCAGCCAGATACTCTTGGCTCGCCACGATTTTACGGAGGAAGAAGGGGATTACATCAGCGCTCCGAGCCTTCGACGGGCACGAGAGGGGACCTAGTGACGTTTGGTGGAATCGGGCCCATCGGTAGAGTCCTCGTAGGAACAAGGACCAGCCGTGGGCCCTGACTGACCCAGGTCCAGTTTCAAGGGTCACCCGTATTTGCCTTCGAACCGACCGGTCAGAAAGTCGGTAGTCTGACCGGCGCGAAGAAACCTTCGAGGTGGAGTGTACCGGACACAACGGGCCCCGATCCGGCTGTACCGAGCCACCACGAGCGGTCCAGAGAGGCCCTACGTATATATATATACATACATACATATGTGTATATATATATATCGCGTTCGGAATAACTCAAATACGCCTTCTCTCCTATTCTATCCTTTTCTCGCGCTTGGTCCCTTCTCTGCGTCCCTGCTTGCTTCGTTTCTTCAGACGATTCCGGATTTGCAGGTGAAATGGATTTTAAAAAAGAGGACAAAAGAATACTTGACAACGATGGTTCTAAATTTTTTTCGTGCCTGGAATAATTGCATTAAATTGTAATTTATTAAGGGTCGTTAATTTTATCATGATTGTTCTGAAACTGTAGAATTATTACTTTGTGTATAGGTCATTCCTGATTGAATATTTTGAAGCAATATTGAGAAACAAATTTTTTTCTCATGAATAAGACACTTTTAATTCGTTTATTTCCATTAAGATTTCCCACCTAGAGAATATACGTGTGCCCTAGCAGAAATTAATCGTGGCGCTGTATCGATTCTGTCTAGATTACCAAGAATAATTACTGGTCCTAGACTGGAAAACTATGTAGTCCCAATATCCGCAGGTAGACGCTTAATGTATATGGAACCATGATAGCAATCTATGTCCATGATCTAAACAGAATCTGTCTAGTTTTCATCTAGGAAAAGCTATTTTATTCTAACCTAAAAAAAATTTTGCTATAAAAATAATCATATCTAGTATTTTCTAGACAAAACCGATATAGAAACGAGACAGAATTCATATTTTATCTAACCTAGAATTTATAGTAATT
>JAPYZR010008942.1:0-11971 GCA_030522945.1 Trichopria nigra | reverse complement strand
ATGACTCTATGTATGCTAAATTAAATTAAGTATATTTTTACTGATACTGCGTTTAAAATGCAATACGCAGGAATGCCAGTTATAAAATAAGAACTCAATACATGATCAAATCAACTTTACTGAAATGTCGACTGGTAATCACCATTATTTTATTATTTTTAACTATAGTTTACTCTAATACACAATTATTTAATAGAGATTTAGAATTATAAAAAAATTAAGAATCTGATAAAATGAAAAATTCGAACGGATAGAAAAAAATCGGTAATCCAGGTAAACATTCGGTAGATCAGCCAAATTTTTCGCTGGAACACCGAACTTCTTGCTGGGGAAGCGAAATTGTTTTATCAGTGCGATAATACGCAATAAACGATTTCCTTTCATCATTCCTACATATATTTTATACATATTATATGAAGTATTTTTAATAGTATTTTTAATGTCAAAGTGCATATAAGTATAAAAGTTAGTTTTTCACTTCTTATATATATAGAGAGAAAAATAAGTAGCATATAGGATGCAGGAACTCGCATCGTTACAGTTCGAGTATCCTCGCGGTATTGTCGTAAAATTGTAACGTTTCCAACGCACGCTCCTAAGTAACTTTCTAGTTAATGCCCGTGAACAAGTATTGTTTTGTAACATATTGAGTCGCGATTGGCAGCAGTCTTCAAACGTATTTCCTGTTTCGAAACTTATTGCTATTTTGCTGCATTCCGACGCCTCCGTCGAGGAAAAACCAAGGAAAATAATTTTCACGTTCCTCGCACGTCCGACCCCTTCTCGCCCTCGTTTTCCGACGCGGAGCGTATAGTTAGAAAAGCAAGCAGAAAACGTAGACAGACAGCTGAAACCCAGTTGGGTGCGCCAGGGCGTGCTAAAACATGCAAAATCATGCAAATTGCGTTCGTTCGAGTCCTCTTCTACCCTCTGCCGAGCTTTCTCGCTTTTTCTCATTGTCTCTCGCTTTCACTCACGCACGATTCAATCTAAGTCGCCTTCTCTTTTTCCTCGGTCTCTCTCGCTCTGTCGACTTCTGTCCGTCCTCTGCCGGTCGCATCCTCTTTTCGCAGCCCTCTTTCCGCACGGGCCCCTCAACTTGCCCGCGGCGTCAAAAATGTTTCAACGATTGTGTTGCCGTGGCGTTTGTTCCTTTATTTTCAGTGCGGGGGTGGAATCCAGCGAGAGGGTGCTGGGCGGGGCTCCGCCAGAAATAGGGATGAAACTTCGACCGCCATATTTACATCACTCGTCGTGCGCGCAAGAGAAAAACGCACGACATTGGAAGTATCGCCAAATCTTTTTCTTTCGCATTTCATATATTTCATTAATTTTGTTAGATGTACATTGTCAAAATGCGTATCTTTTCATGATTCACTTCCTTGCTTTCTGCCTTTAACCTTACGAATAAGATTTCCTCTTCTTATAGTAAGCGTATTTTTACTCGACGCATTGCGTTAAGCAAAATCTGCGATATATGCAATGCGACAAAGTACTAGTGCCTAAGTTTTTTTCTCTCAATTTATATCGTTTGTACCTGAGTTTTCTATACGTCCCAGACAGTACTATCCTAGATTTCCCACTTCTAAGGAAAACCCAGGATTTTCCGGTCTCATCTTATAAGGTAATTTTTAATTTTATTTTATATGATTAGAATTGTCTTAGGAATCTCGTCAATGCTATAAAAGTTCAATACATTTATAAACAACACCTTAACGGTAGAGATGTGTATAAAATTTCAAACTTTTTAGTCGACAAAATTAGTGTTTTTGCTGTATGAAAATATTACAATGTAGTTATTCACTGGGCATAATGTGGAAATGAACATTATATTTTATGCGCAGTTTTTGCAATATTTTCCAGCGATTTGACAAATCGTATTTAACTCCTTTTACTGTCTCGGTTTGTTTGTTTTTACCATATGTCACTATACTTCAAAAGAATACTGTCTTCTAAAGACCTTCTCTGAATTCGTATTCTTTACATATGTATTAAATTCGATGCGGATTCTTTTTAATTACTGTAAAATATAAACATATTTAGCTCATCAATAACAATACTTTTTAAGTTTTCGGGTTCCTGCTGTTAACTTAAGAGGGACGACTTTACAAGTTTGTGGTCGACATTCGGGCGTGTACTGGCGCCAATAAAAGTCTTCAAAACAGACGATCGGCTTTGCGGCGACCCCACATACTGCTTAGACATACATGCGGCATATATAGGTTTGCTTGATAACAAAAGCTTAAAGAATTGCAGGAGGGCTTATCACATTTATGAATTGTATAGTCACTTTAAAATCTTGTGTTGGATAAATATATACTTAGCTTTTCTACTATTGTTCTAGAAAACATTAGTATACCGAGCAAATAATATCTATTTCTTTTCAAAATACAGTTGAAAATCGGATCAAATTAAGAGATTCAGCTGTAGACTCGGCTTATATTTTTGAGAAATGGAGTCTATAGAACCAAGTGTTAAATGAATTTTACAGAAACTATATCAAAATCTAAGAATAACAGGATATAATAATTATTTAATTACGATATAATATAAAAGAAAAAAAAACGAGTATAAACTAATTTACGATTGTGGCATTTTCTTTATTTGGAACATATCGTGAATATCGCCGAAGAGCGAAAAATTGGTTAAAAGAGTAATCGGGGTTCGAGTGGTGCAAAGGCTGCGTCTGTCTGTATTCTCTCGGTTATCCGCACATGAAACGTTTGTCATAGTTATTCGGAGTGTAATCCCAAAGAGAGGTACTCGTCTGATTCTCTATATATATATATGTACATACGAATAATCCGCCTGGTGTTCGCTAATGAAATTAAAAAAGAGTCCTACGATGTAAAAAAAAGAGGACACGCAAGAGGGAGGAAAAGCTAAAGCTGACGGGATTTGCAGAGCGTTGATTAAAACTCAGCCGATGTACGGCTGCTTGCATGTACATACAGAGTACTGATGGTTAATAAAATGTACCGTGATTTTTGTTGTACATGTATACGTATATATCCTGAAAAGTACGCTCTCGAAAGGATATTATTTTTAAAAATGTACCGCACTCAATCAATATTTAATATGAAAAAAAAGAAAAAATACTCGAAAAATAATTTCACGAGAGAACTGCGGTATTATTATTTTAATATCATTACATTTTATTAAAATGAAAATTGATTAAAAGTATTTTTTAATTACTAAACTATAACCAAAGGCTATATAATTGATTTTTTTTTTGAACCTTTTAAAATTTTTCAATATAAAAGTATGAATTTTAATAAACTAATATGAAATTGTGGAAAAATTACATCTGTATACATTCGGTAAAATCGCCTATACTCATTAAGTCGCCAGAAGCAAGGCGAGCGAAGTGTTGAATTTACTCGTATCACGCAGGCCTGTCAACCACAATGTAATAATTATATAACAGTAATATAGCATTTATGTAAGAAATAACGATAATATATTTGTTACATATTAATTGTTACTTGTTATATGTTTGCTGGGAGGTTTCTCATGTATTTGACTGTTTTTAGGGAAATCTATTCAACCTATATATATGTTCAAATTTGATTACTTCTTATATATTACCATGTGTTTTTTAACGCAGATCGAAAGCACTGAAATAACTGATGAAGGGATTAGGCCGATTAACATCTGAGACATCCATTTTTTAAGCATATTATGTGACATTTAAAACCAATTAAGTTTTCGTACATACCTTTCAATGCTTATGTTGAACAATGCATAATTATTGCCGGATGTCATATTTGATTCGTGCTTCCGATTTACCTTTTTCCAGATCACAATATAATCACAAAAATCTATCTGATGAAAACGTCTCCTTTTGTCCCTTTTTTAGGTTTCTGCTGCATCTTAAGAGATACGACTTTACAAGCGAATGGACGGTATTTGGGCTTGTACTGGCGCCAATGACACTCGATTGTCGATATAATCGTTAACTCAAGAACAGCTGGAGAAAAAATGAAACGTTTCTGCTTCGAAATATATTTCAGTTTTCAAAATTGTTAAAACATTATATAAATGTTTTTTACCTACTCCATATTATAATATTTGTTTGCAATATGTATAAAATAAATATCATATTTATTTTATTTATTTATTTATTTTTATACGGGCATTAATGCCCTTTTACAATGTAATATAAAAATACAATTATGTAAAAACCACAAGAATAGAGTACAATAGATAAAGTATATAAATATAATTAGATATAAAACTTATACATAAAATTTGTATAAAATATAAGCCGCCATTTTTTTAAATCTCGCATATACGAATTACCCTCTCGTATATTAATAGTGATTTTATAGTTGGGAATTTCAACTGTGTGCCAATATAGCATTGTAACTGTGGTCCAACCGCGACATAGGATGTCCAGATTTAAAAGAAAGGAATCTAAGTGCTTTGAAATTCAAATTGTGTAAAATTAATATATGGCTAGGTGTAATTCTTTTTTTTTTGTTTTTTATTTTTTACTTTTTATTTTTTATTCTTTATTTTATTCTTTTCTTTTTATAACTCAAACGTAGAAGCCAATGGAAAAAACCCATCTCCAAAAAATAGTGTAAAAAGCGTTTTCCCCCTGTGTTACTGTTCTGTCACCATTTTATGCTTATCTTTAGTTAATAATATACTAATAATCAGATACAAACATATAAACACTCGTTTATATCGTTGAATATATTTATATTATATTTATACTATATTTGATAATCTACTTATCCCATGATTAGCAATTCTTAATTGTGCATAAGTAGATACATATATGTATATATAGATCGTAAGGAGATTATCGGGAACATGTTGGACTCATTCATGCCCATCGCTGCAGTTCTATGTACACATTATTATACATATAATATGACATATAGAATATATTAATTGTATTTAATCAAATGACACAAATTTTCAAGAGTTCAAGAAATAATTACTTTAAATTTTGAACCTTTTCACCGAAAGTAAACGTAGCAATTATATCACAGTTACATAATTTATTTTACTTTAATAAGAAACATGATTATATACGTAACCTTCAAGTATAATTTATGTGATTTTAGTAATACAACGTTTCATATTTCATTACTAAAAGGAAAACAGCAATACCTATAATTAATTCCGGTTTCCATATTTTTGTTTTATTTTAGCAAGCTCATTTCCTTGGACCCAACAATATTACTGTATTTTGAGAAATAACAATTTCATGTTTGTATAAACCAAAACATTTGCTGATTATCCATTCACCTCTAATTTTTACATATATGATCATCTAGTCTTTTATTTCAATGAAATATTCGTACATTTATTATTGGATTATATGGGTTTTTTTATTTATATAAGTTTGTGTTGAAGGTGACAATCATTCATTCATGCAAAATAAAAATAGAGTCCAAAATTTAATTTCATTCAATTTGAATTAAAATTTTACAAATCATCTGAAGAAACCGAAGTTTGATGAAAATAGAATAATGGATAAATCCTGGATGGATTTTGAAAGATTCTTATACAACTAGGCTCATATATATATAGATGCAAGATGATTGGTGATAGAAATTGTTTGAATGTATTGGATCAAAACCTTAAAATTTAAATTAATCTATTATCATCGCTAAGCGATCGCTCCAGGACTTGATATTTACAAATATATCGCAAATGCTTTATTCTGTATAGAGGTAACGAGTCCGGGTACTGTCTCACCAAACATGATTAGATTCGTCGGTGAGCTGAGTCAATAATTAAAAACGCGACGTTCCCGTGTCATAGCAACATTTCCAAGCAGATCTTGAAAATTTACTACCAGGTCGGCGGCACATGTATATTGCTTACTTTAACGATTATTGTTAAATAATTGTCGTTAACAATTACCGAAAATTATTCTTTTCAAAATATATATCTTCACATTTTATCGAGTTTTTATTTACCATGTGGTCGTGTGAAAATCTAAATTCCTGATCAATAAAACGCTCTTTATTCTGCGATCCTCAGAGGCAATGATTTTGTAAAATTTATTTTATGACACGTCCAATAATTTTATTTTTGTACATATATGTATAACTTTACTTATATTTTACCTTCTTTTGCGTTTTCAAAGTAAAATAATCATTTGAACAGCGGTTGTATCCTGCATATACTTAGAGTAATGCGAGACCCGATAATTACGCTTCTTCTTCAACTCCTATACCATTCTCGCCGGAATTTTCATTTTCAATTCCTTCCATTGATTTTTTATTTCTTTCCACACGTCTCTTTATTTTGTTGCAGGCTCGTTCACTCGGCGGAGAATCTTCGACTCATCGTGCGGAATTGCCCTTGTTGCTCAAGAACCCTCTCTACGGACGTTCCTTCTTTCGAAATTGGTCGGAATTTTCTTCTCGTGCATTGTTCAGCAGATACTCGATCCTGACATTGATATGGGGGTGTACACGGCTCGCGAGCGTGATACGTTCGGGCTTGCATTGATCCATCGATCGCCGCGGAATCGCCTCTCTTCCTCTCCCACTCTCTCTCTCTCTCTCTCTCTTTATCTTTATCTCTCACTCACTCGTTCTCTCGCTTGATGTCTTTCTTCCTCGGTGTCCGAAGCACGAGCGAGCACTCGGACTTTCCCAGCACATCGCATCTGCGAGATCGAGAGGTGACCGAGGCGCCTCGAGCTTTTTGACAGCGTTCTATTCTTGTGCGATGTGTACGTTAAGTCGATCCAACAAAGGCGTTGCTGTTGTCGGTGAGACACGAGGTTTCTGGCGTTGTTTATTTAACTAACAAACTGGCATACCTGCCGGAGCCACCACCGGCGAGACGACCCAAGTCCGCGAAATGAAAGAAAGGCGATGACCGAAAATAAGGACGAGTCTTGAGCATCGTATACGTCTCTGTTATATAGGAGCCGTCTTCGCCGCGATACACCTCGTCATTAAAAACCCGGTGTATATACAACCTTAAAGACTTTCAATCGTATACAGAGGAACAATCGTGAGTTGGCAGTTTCCTTTATTTTTATTTGTATTAAGAATTCATTATTTGAAATATACGCAAGACATGTGAACCGATGAATGACAAATTAAAAGGAAATAGATAGGTTCGTGTAGAGATATTTAGATATTTCCTCTTTTCTCACATCGACCTTCAGTTCATTTTTGATGCGCTCTTCATTTCATTAACATCAATAAAGAATTATGAATTTCTATTAAAATATCTGAAGATAAATGTAAAGATTTTTTACTATCAAACCATCTGTATTCCTTTCTTGTCAAGCGTACAGAAAAATGTGTATCTTTAACATTCCCATGTAAGAGATTATATGCCTAATGAATATTTCAGTAGTCCATATATCCTCTCAATTTTATATTTGAACAGTCGCTTGCCATTCGGACAGTCGACCTGTAACATCAACGCATTCGTTTAATTTTGCACGTTAGAGTAGGAGATCTAACAAACTCCTTCGGTGGCTTTGTCAGTTGAATTACGTCATACCGCACGTAATATCTTTTATTATAGTGAAATTATTGATAGCATTAGATGAAGAGCAAGAGTTTGGATTTGAGGGGTACATACAAGCATACGAGGTGACAGCATTACGAACATAATCTTCCATTTGCAAATACAAACTTATTATTGACAACAGAAATAATAACGTATATTAAAATGGACCTCGAATAGGACAATAAATCAGCACCTGAGAAAAATATATAGGACAGTAGTGGTTTGAAGAAAGTAGAGAAAGTAGCATAAAATTTGTAAGATACTGTCTAGCAAACAAACAAAGCTCTTCTAATTGTTTTTAACCCAAGCAAAGTAAAAACAAATAACTTGAACGTATCAATTAGTCATTAAGGACTAATTCTCGTGAAACGGTCTAGTTAAACGGGACCGAAACAAGGAAAAACAGTATTTTGGAAGGATGTATGAGAAAACTAAGCAAGGGACACGTTCAGGAAATTGCTTTTGTGAGACCCGTACTGTGTCGGTGTGCAATCGCCACGCGCGAACTTCCCCAGACGTTGTCCGCAGCATTGTTAAAAGCCGGCGAAGAAAGTCCCTGAAATTCGGTCACCTCCTACGTTTTCCCGGTTCTCACGGGATTCTCGTCGCGCAAGCTCGGCCAGCGCCGAAGATTCTCAGTAGTTCCCTACTTTTCTCGAGGCAAACCACAGGAGGATTAGTTTTAAGTGCTGCAGACGCGCGATCCCTTTACAGATTCTCATGGCTAGTTAGTTCCGTCAACGCTGATCCTGCTTAGCTTCATCTCTTTTTTTCACTGTAATCTCCCGTTTTTTTTCTTCACCTTTTCCATGGACAGAATGTGGGCCTCGAGTGCTGCGGTCAAAATACACGAATGTGTAGCACAATATCATCAATGAAAGCTTCGAGGAGACTTTATAAGTTACGGGAAATCTATGCAGGAAACGGAATGCGTTCACACATTTCTTAGAGCCTGGTAGGAAACAGGTAGTAGCTGATCCTCGCAGCATTATATTATTTCAATGCATTGTAACTTCAATTTCATGAAGGTAAAACATTGTTTCACTTGTTATCAAAATCAACTGCTGTTACTTTATGAAAGTAAAATTTTGTTGAACATATATTTTTTTAATTTTTTTTTTATTCTTGAAAGAATGTATATTCACAGTTTCTGAAATGACTAATTCATTCACCATGTTTACGCAGGGTCATTGAAATTCAAAAGCACGTCAGGAAATTTATACTTCACCTGGTATAGAAATTCAATGGAAACTCACTTTAGAGATGATTTCACAGGCTTTTTCGGACCATGATCCGAACAGAAGTTACAGACAAGAAAAGGCTACATTCATTTCCGCTAGCGCCATGTTTAACATTAAATATCCATTACTTATTGTTGGATTTTGAAGTTGAATACACCAATTTTGTAGAATTTACTTTCATAACACCTAAACCTTTATAGTGAATAAAACAAATAGACAGTAATCAAAGGGGCGAAATAACACAAACGATCGCACTTTACATTACAAAAAAACTCTAGAGAATAAAACGTTTCATTAAAAAAAAAAAAAAAACAACAAAAAAACAAATGACATTTTTTCTTGGTCCTATTATTTAATATAAAATTTTAATAAAAAATATCTTCTTCGTTTAGATGATCTATTTAAACAGATCATATTAATAATCCTTATTTTGACGGTTCAGACATGTTTCTGGCTTTCTTCAGAAACTTTTATTTTACTAAAATACAAAAATTTGTTTGAAATACAAAATATAAAAAAATATATAAAAAGTTTATTTTATTTTGTTTATATAAAATATTATGAAATGGATAAATATATGAAAATTTTGTATATAAAATACAACAAAATATAAATTATAGTAATGGCAAAATTTGCAAGAAAAAATATTTAATTAACATGTCAATTTAATAAAAGAATAAATTAATATGTAATTCTTACCGTTAAATTCTTGGTTATTATTAAAAGGTAGTTAACGTATAACTGATATATTGTATCAAAGGAAATAAACAAGTAAATGAGAGAGAAATATTTGTACAGGTGTGTGCGCGTTTGTATATGTACATATAGTATATTAAAACAGAATATATTTATTTAAACTCACTCTTTTATGTATGTTGTTTTCTTCGGCTAAAATTTTAACATTTTCAAAATCAAAAGATTGTCCGGTGTTGATAGGGTGGATGGTTAAACCAACAAAATTTTTACTATCTCCTAAAATATTTCTATTATGTTCTAGTAACCGTGCTTTTAGTAATCCTCCCGTTTCTCCAATATGTATACTCCATTACATTCATTACATGTAATCTGATGTACAACGTTGCTTTGATGTAAAGTGTTCAGTTTCTGAAGAGGGCCACAAAGATGGCTGGAACGTTAAAATAAGGATTATTAATATTACCTGTTCGAATAGATCCTCTAAACGAAGAAGATATTTTCTATTAAAATTTTATATTCCATACAAAACTATATTACCGTAGACTGTGATGAAATTTATTCACGATCCTGCTTAAAGGCCCGTAAAAAAATAACTATTCAATTGAAAAGACTGACGTAACACCTTTCGAAAACTGATACAAGGTATTTTTATATTTATTTACTTAATTGTGGTCGTCCAAAAAGTTGAATGAGTATCTGTCAAACTACGGTGAATGGTCATCGCATTCTTTGTAGACCCGTGGATGATATTCAGAATTTTCGGTCCATTGTTTTCATTCTGTATACACTTAAATCGTTCAGTGACGAGAGATACCATCGTCGAGCATTATAATTGGTGTGTGTAGCTGTTAGGTAAAACTGTCATACAAATCTCATGACAGGAGACTTCATCCAAATAGTGGTAAAAGTGAATGGCTCGTGAAAGGAGGTTTGGGGAAGGAAGGGGGATGGAGACTTCTACCGCGGGAAACATTTTACTACGCACCCACTCGTGTCATTCTTTTCAGCTTATGGTATCTGTATACACGATTCCATTATACTATATAATGGTCTAAAGTTCACACAAGTACATTTTAGAAAGGTATGGACTAAAATAAAAATTATGAATTATTATATTATTATTATTATTATTATATTTGATTAATTGATAACACCGTAGGTACATGTAGTAAATTTACAATGAATGTACATTTGTTACACGTTTAACAGTTGGATCAAGTTTCATATTTAAACGCAATTAAATTTTAAATTATTAATACATTAATATTGTCTTAAAGCCATTACAGAGATTAAACTCCAATTGTCTGTTTGAATTTGTACAGAAAAAAGTTATTAATCCGATAATAAATTGTTAACCAAAGACATCAACATGTATTAAATGCATCATTTAAGTGGAATATTCAATAGGTCTGATCACTACTTCATCATTAACAATTATTTTCGGCTGTATTTCAGTGACATCATTTAAGTGTCATCTATAAATAAACATATCGTCTTATACTGCGGACGACGGTCGATCTCGATTCAATGGTAAGTAGGAGACCTTCCTTCCCTCCGTTCTTTGAGGCAGTCGAGTATTTACCGGCCTCTTCGCATAGGTATAATTATTATATACCGGTCCCCTTAAAGAGCTGACCTAAAGTTTTGAGCAAACACGGCACACTCACCGCGACGACAGCCAAGAATAATGCAATATATCCCATATACTCGTCGATACACTCCAGAAGGATGGACGGGATGCTATGGTCAAATACTTGTTTCCGTTCGCTGACTGCCGTAAAATCCGCCACATCCAGACACACCGTAAAGTGGACAACTCTCCCATATTGTTCTTGAAAAACTTAAATTCTTCATTTGCTATTACTGAGACTGTATCTTTTGCAAAATTGTTCGCACTAAAAGTTGGTCGCCATATACTGTAAAAGTAGGTAAGACTGTAAAACAGCTTGAGCTGTGTCTCGCCTTTTGTGCATGTAAAAAAGTTTTTTTTTTGTATAATAAAGACATATTATTATTATTATTATTATTATATTAATTGTTGATGTTATGAATTATTCTATATTGATATACCCACATATAATCAATGCGGGCTTTAATAAAACGCACAAGTTATGGGGGTGTAGCCTGTACATCAGTATAGGGGTGGGGGTAGGTGAGGAGTCTCGTAGAAGGACCAGTTGATGCTAGTTTTATGTGTGTTTTATGCATGTTTACACATGACAGAGTGGGGAACGAACGGAAAATGCGAGGAGGCAGACTCTTCTCGACTTCTAATTGGTCAATTTTAGAAAACCGATGTCTGATTCATTTGGTATACATTTCCACGTATTTTAGATTGCGGCGCCAATCACTTATACATATATCTGATACGCGATTGTAACACATGTTGACACATCAAAAGTTTATAACGTTAACGTTGCGGCGAACCAAAAACGACTCCTGCACATATATGTGGATTAAAAACTTTAGTAATAATCACGACAATTAATCACGATAATTCAAAAAGGAATGAACAGAATAACAAAATGATAATA
>JAPYZR010008939.1:0-18483 GCA_030522945.1 Trichopria nigra | reverse complement strand
TTTCGTGGATATTTTTGATATATACAATTTTTAACCAATATATTTGCCTAATAATTAATTATTATCTAAGAAAAATGGACATAATTTCTACCAGGGGTTCTCTTAACATTTATCTATGTTAATTTATTATTATTTTTCGCTTTTGATGAATTTAGTAATTTTTAACTTTTTGTCACCTTTTTTCAACTTTTATCATTTGCGACGTATTTGTTTTTGTCAGATTGTCACTTTTTAAAATTTTGTTTATTTCTGTCAATTTTCCTTATAATTTGCTAATATTGTTTTGTTTTTAATACTTATTTGTGTTTGTTTCTTTTTCTCAAAAATTATGAAGCATTCATTAATACATGTTGCTATGTTATTTTGTATATAACTATATATAACTATTGTAAGTAATAGGTACAGATAAAAGTTTATCATTGTAATTATTTTTTAACATCGCGAACTTTGTAATTACGGGTTAAACGAAAGCTGTATATATTAGCCAAAATATCAGCAACAATTCTAATCCCAGTGATACATAGTTGAACTACTGTGTGATCGTATATCTATTGTTCCCTCCCTTACAAGAATATTTCATTTTTAATGAAAACCAACGTAGGTTGGATTAGTATTCTAACATAATGGAAGACTATCACTTCAAAATGATGTAGAGAAGAATACTTGAAAGCAACACTTATTTCATTTTTTTATAGATAACACTCGTTTATACTCCAGCTGTAGGTACAACATGCCTTTCTGACAAGTTATAAAAAGCAAATAAAAACGTATTCAATTATTATATTCTTTTAGAGTGAAATCCTGTTATAAAATTTTTACCGCCATGAATGAATCGCTTAATATTGGAACCGTGCAGGCTTTTCATTTTTAAAATTGATTAATGTATAAAAAATTCAAAATGCCTGGTAAAAAATAGATAGAAAATAATAATAGAATTAAATATTTTTATAACGTGCACTGAATTAGCTGACGAAGTACAATGTGTATGCATACCTTTATGGTATCATGCATATAATGGTTTCCGTATAGATCTGTGAAATTACTCCAGTGGTAAATTGATCATTGTGCTCACTCTGAGACCGGAAGATTGGAATCGGATTAGATCCATTTTCAACAAGGATGTTATTTTCTTTAAATTGGATTATGGTACGAGCCTTATGAGAAAAACATAAAGTACCGAACGTTTATAAAGCTAAATTATGTATATTTGAGTTTATTTTTTAATTAATTGTTTATGAAATTGTTGTTAGAATGCTTAATATATATCGATTTAGTAAAAAAATATCTGGTATTTTAAATTGCGACATCTTTAATTTCTAATAATCGATCTACATAGTATTTTTAAATATGTAAAGATTCACTATTATGAATGATATCAATTCGATTACGCAAATTGCCTTTGCAATTGAGACGTTTATCAATTTATAGCAATTTAAATATTTGTTGAGTTCGGTCATATTAATTGTATATACATTTGTACATATAGTGTAACTTAATTTATTAAAGTCACATCTGAACTAATATATATATAATACATATATACGATTTTTATCTTTTTTTTTTTACTAAAATATATTTATCAAGCATAAATACTCATAAATAAACAATATTTTTAAAAATCATCGCTTTATTTAGGAAAGTGTTTCTATAATATTCTAAATCAATTTTTGAAAAATAAATTTTCTTTTCTCCAGACGATAATATCGTCTATTTACCATCGCAGAAAGTATGAATGCAATTATGTCAAATAATCAAGGATATCGGAACACTTGTAAAAATGCTAATTAAATATTTTTTAAATAATAAATATCGGTTGTCAAAATCCATTGAGACTTGGACTTTAGTCTAAGCAGATATGTTTTAATAATAAATTATTTAAATACTAAAAATTATTATTATCATATTTTAAATAAATTAATGGACTAATTTACAAAAACATAAATCATTATAATGTCAAAAGACATGGCTTGGTGGTGACGAAAAGATATCTAATAATTTTTAAAATCACCTTAAATTTATTTTAAAATCAATTTCGATCGAATTAGAGTTGATTAAGATTTAATTATGTTATAAGAATTGTTTCCTACAAACTTTAATGACTGATGTCAGATATGATATTAGTCTGTATATGACTTATATATCATGTTGTATATGATATTATCTTCCACGATCGACTTACACATAATAGAATTAAAATCAAGACATAATTCCAGCCATTTATAGGTATAATAAGTTCTAATTCGATGAAACATAATATAATGCAGATGCACCTCAATCAATCTGATAATCAGATCATATATATAGATCTGTTAGTGTCTATTTCAGTAGGTCGAATTTGATTTTTTTAACGAGCAGAGTCTACATAAATACATATACCGAAACTAGTATAATAGAAAAAAAAAGATAGAAGTTATAGCGTTCACTGTCGATAAGACGAGGATTTGGAAGTTGGCGTATCCCTCACAAGCTGGCAGAAGGTAATTTGATCAAAGAGCACCCTTCGAATTATAGCGTTATAATTATAGTTAGGATGAAGATCCTCTTGTCGGAAACCCTAAGTACGTAGAGCCCCTTTACGCTTCTCCTTTCTGACCTTAGTGGTGGTCCTTTTCGAAAAGGAGTTTGATTACCCCCTTGACAACTGCTCCGTTGAATACTATCTGACTGTCACTATACTCATATCTTGACGTTTTTCGATTAGCTTCGAGAAACGGCGTAATACAGTACGTATGCGATCATAATCTACCGTTTTCAGCGGCACCCTACACAAGCGGGTGATCTTTTATTCAACCTCATAAAATATGCCGATGGGTATCTCATAACCACATATATCAGTAACAATCTCCGAGGGGTTTGGCACGCTTCACTATTTTTTAATCCTTACAATTTTTTTAGTTGCTTCATGTATATTTTTTATGAGCGAGTTAGTGCATCCAACTGCATTTTATTTATTCGCCAAGATAAGAGACTCCAATTTTCTCAGATTTTGTATGCATAGAATTATACTTTTGGAATATTTCACTTATTTTCATGTGTTTTCTTTACATGTATACGTTTGTGAATTTAAGGTGATTTGTCTCTTCTACGGTAGAAATCTTTAATGTTTTGATGAAAACATTATCGAATCAATTGTGATAAATTTTAATTAATTCGGATATAAACGATATGGACCCGATCGTATCTAATATAAAGCATTTCCAATGAGATATGATCGGAAGTGGCTTTGATCTTTAATGTCAAGTTGAATTTACATAAATTAGGTGAAAATAAAAGGTTCATAAAATATCCAAACTAACCATTTTTCCTGGTAACAATTTTATTCAAATAAAAGTTCTCTTTATACATTTCATGCTACCTTTTTACATTATATTTCCATTGAAAATGCTTTCCCTTTCATCATGATACTCAAAACGATCTGTCGTCCTTTTAAAAGGAGCTATAATTGTACTCGGCAAAGAACTTGAACCTATCCGTTATCTCGAACAGCGAAAATCGAAGAAAAGAATAGGCCTGATAATGAGTGTCAATCGGTGCAGATAGGGCACCCTCGCGAATACATTTTTCTTATTATTCACCCGTATTAACTCGCTCTTTATCCGGTGCTAAGCTCTTGTCTTCGAGGTGCGATAAAGCCCGAGCATAGCAGAGTTTTCCGCTATTAGGAGGCTTTTATAGCGACCTTGAGCAGCGCTTTATCATCGAGATTCGGCGAGGGCCACGGAATCGAAATTAACGAGCCACACACCCCCTCGAAAGCTTTCTACTATAGATATACTGATCTTGATTGCACATTGCGGCCCATTAACGTCACACTTCGCTGTCGGGATGAACGAATTCGCGTTTTACCCTGATCCGCCCCTAGCTAATTTCCTATTCAAATTCGCAACAGACTGGCCCGCGGCTTTCCACCAACTTATTCTAGCACGAATCGCGACAACTTTATAATGGTCGAAACTTGCGGGCATTCTTTACTTCACTCCCAAGATTATGCTTCGGTATTTTATATGCGGAATTATGAACAATTCCAGATATACTCGTACTTTTTACGACGATGCAGGATTTGTAATTTATGAACAAATCCATGAAACGTTTATCCTTCGTGGTGCAGTACCTATATTTTGAAAAGTTTCGAAGTTAAGTTTATCCATATACTGCATATTTCAATTATATTACACATTTATCAGCACAAAAACGCCGAAATTTTAATTGATAATCTTACGAATAATTGCCTTCTTATCAGTGTCACGTTTGCGGCGTGCAAAATATTGCTTCAGTATCATGTACGATATCAGTATATAGCTGATCATGTAGCTGATAAGTTTATGTAATAGAAAATCCATTTGCCATAAATGTTCCATATATGTATATGTGATGAAAACAAAGTTAGCCTGAGTTAATTAAGTGACACTATATAGTTTTTCGGAAATTTCATTTATAGAGACGTTTTTAACAACTGAAACTGCACTGTAAGAATAAAAGGCTTAAAATGATTAGGTTTTAGAATCGCCAATGTACAGTGCATAAGTCTCTCATTCTTTAACAGGGCTTGTTTACAGTACACCTTACTTTCAGTCAATGTTCTTCCTTAATTCAAGATTTCAGTCGCATTTCTTGGCTGAATTTATGAATTTCTGTTTAGAGTGCAATAAAAATAGTAAAGGGAGTATATATTCGAATAGGAGTTCCTTCGTTTTATCTTCATCTTTTTTTTTCTTTTTGTATAAGAGCAAGGCAGCCGAGTTCCATCAATCTTAAATTATATCGCTACAAGGCTTTCTCTCGCACAAAGACTTAAATGTAGAAATTGATTCCAAGTATCAATTTCCACACCGGGCACGCGAAATGGACTTGGGTGACAACGCGCGAAAGTGGATTTTCCAAAGAGGCTTCGTCAAAGCCTGAGAGATTTTAAAGGAGAATCCTTGACGCTGCCTCCGTCAGTCGTTTACTTGTATAAGTGTGCGGGCACAAAGGTGCACTCTTCTTACGAGGGAAGTCAAGGCCATTGGCAGAAAGGAACAATCCAACTATATGTACTGCGAATCGCAAACGTTGGCTCGCAAACGTTGGCTCGCAAACGCGATGGAGGAAGAAACCGTGCTGGGCATAATGGCAAAGTCACTCTCGTGTCCCTACGGAGCGACCGATCGGTACTATATAGGTAAGGGTGAGCTTGGGAAGAGCGAAGGGCGTCTAGTACAGGAAGGAGCGGGGGGAATAATTCAACGGTCCGGAAAACGCGTCGATCGTGATGCATCAGGTCATGCAAGTCGAAGCAGGTATATCGACCCACATTCACCGTGTTGCGCCTCTGCTTTTCTCCCTTCTGCGCCAATTTAACCGCAAAGCGGAAGATCATGCAAGCTCTCGTGATTTTCACGAGAGATTGCGAGAACGGACGAGAAGGCATTTTGCACGGACGATTTTCACAAATTAAAGACTCAGAACTACCCTCTCTCAAAGGAATACCCCGTCGAGACGCGCGACAAACTTCGTTAATGAGCGTACGTTGAAACGGCTCTCTTTGCTCTCGTATATATATGTACTTGACAGAAGGATTCAACGGTTCTTCAAAACTGTTATCGGACTTCGTTGAATAGTAGTTTGATATGCTTGTTTAAAATTGTTTTCCCTATTGGGGACTAGGGATGAATCTCTGACGTAAACGACCTCAGATCACCTATACTATGAGCGGTTTTAAGTAAGTTTTGCATTTGGATTGAACTAGAATCTAGCCTAATGTATTGTAAGTTGGGGTATTGTAATAATTAGTATTCAATGTCACAATCCAGGGACAATTACATTGCCATCAGTCAAAAACTTAATCAATTATTAATGAATTAATTTATTACTTAATACCCAGGTATAGAAATAGCCCTTTATTTCTCCACATTAAATATAGGGCCTAGAAGGAAAATTCTAGCTGGAAATATCCGAATAAATTCCAGATAGAATCATTGAATCTTTTTCTAGATTCAAAAAATATTCCAACTATTAGCCTATGTTTTACAGTTTTGTCTTTTTAATGTGTCCATCTTCAACATTATTTGTGCTATTGCGGTCCTGTAATTGTGAAGTACTGTTTTTTATTTAGAAAATGAGTGACGACAGTCTGTTTCTTTCCTCGCGTCTAGACGTCTTTTAAGTAAACTAAAATATGTAGCTAGAAAAAAGCTACAACAGCGAATGTCTGAAAATGATTTTGGCAGTAGTGATAGTGACAGTAGTGAGGGTTTAGTGAATAATATTTATACGACAGTGCCCATGACACTTAATAACAAGTTTACATATAAAGCCTTCGAAGAAATCTGTTATATGCAAAGCAGTTCAAACACTGTCAATGTTTACAATGTGCCAATAGTGACCAATACAGATTGAGAACTTCGAAAAAGATGAAACAAATACTGATGCACTTATTGAAACAAATGAACATGAAATATATGAACCTGAAACTTTTACGTTTATTGTATATATAAAATGTTATTTTATGAAATATTTAAAAAAAAAGTTGAAACACACATGGTGTAGCAATTGTTTGATAATTATCATATATCTGTAGCTACAAAAAAAAAAAATAAAAATAGATAAAATTTATTCCTGAATAAATTGACCACATAAGTATATATTTTTGAGTATATTTTTTGTAATAAACGAAAAATGATTAATGTTTGAAATTACGAATTAAAAATAATTGGGAAATGTCCATCCGTAATCAATTTAAATCATTTTTATCCAATTTTTGAAACGTCAATCATTTTTCGTTTGATGGTACATTTGTTATGTTCCTGTCCTATATATTTTTGGTTTTGCAAAATTCTTATTGGGAAAACTGAAGTCGCACTGGGAATTGGGTATACTGATTTATGTATTATGTAAAGTTAAATTAATTATGCATTTGGGCAGAGGGAATGCGGGAATTTTAATATGATTTATAGAATCCAGCGTGGACAAACCTATATTCGAGAAAATATAGTACACAAGAATCCAGAAAAATATCTATATTCATTCTAGAATCCTTCTAGGTTATATTAAATCTTCCAGGCAGTACGAGTCGGAATCTACACGGATTTGCCTTCCCGGATCCCAGAAAACATATCTAAAAAATATCTAGGGCCTGGGTTGTTTTCAGACAAAATTTCTACCTGGTTAGTCTCATACGAATTTTGTCTGTGTTACAAAGATATGAAGTTTGTATACATTTATTTCATGTTCTGTTAAGGATTCCTTTCCTTCTCGTCAAAATGATCAGTTCAAAGAAAATTTGAAACTTGACTACGGCTTGACTTGAAGTAATTTAGGAAATGTCCAGTGAGATTCGAGTAAATCTTTTATAGAAATAGATTTGAACTTGATCTAATCATTTATTGACTTAAACGAATTCTTGAATAAGAGATATTATAGATATATGAAAATCTTTACATGTCAGATTTTTCATCTAATTTCTTGAAGTTCAATTAGATCCAATGAGATAAAGTATGTCTGATTGATTATACTTGCATCAGGTTATATTACAGCCAACAGGTGATTAGCATATTACTCGTGTAATAGTCAAAACGTTTCTGGTGATTTGGGTTCAAATCTTCCTGGGTTATATTTCATTATTTTCACCATTGATGCTTAGAATAACAAGGGAAATATAGAATGAAGCATTGAACGATATATGTCGTAGATTTATTTTTTGTCAACAGCACTACAATGTCCTGTCTTGGACGATGATGGAGTGCCAATAACGCCAATACGGTAAGTATTTGAGCCATACTTATCAGGATTAGAAAACAGAAGTAAGTGAATCTATCAAATACATCTTTCGTTAAAGTAAATGAAAGGAATATAAGAATGAAATACAAAAATTGGTATGTACGGTCAGTAGAAACTAATTCATGAAGGTTTATAGCCCTATTTAATTTTTATTAAGTCTTATTCCTAGTTCCATGAAATGAAAATTTATAAATATATAAATACGCATATCATGCTTTTTTTAATTTATAGAAACACTGCATGGAACATTATGATATCACTTGTTTTGGACTTTAGAATTATAAATATACGGTTCTTAAAGAATTAATTTTCACTTTCAATTTCGAATGTCTAATATGAGAGACGTATTTCAACCGGTAATTGTGTTCTTTGTATATTTAAAATGCTTCAAGTATATTCGGAATCATTATTAGTGCAAACAATTTCAATTTACAATTTTGATCACGTTTATTAAAAAATGTATTAAAACAAGTTAAATTTATTTTTTTTTAATTAATTAATAATCCATAATTGTCAGAATTGTTCTTGCTAACATGACGAATAACATGATTGCTTATTAAAACATAATGATTAAGATCTCTTTTCATTTCTATACCATCAGGGGCTCATTCAATAACTTTAAAGAATAATTTTTCAACAATTAGCAGCAATAATTTAACAGAATTTAGAAGAAAATCGTAAAGGAATAATATCTACCGATTTAGTGAAAAATCGTGTATGCAAAATGCGTCTGACCTACAAAGTGAATTTCGAATCGCAATCACACGTGAAACTAATTTAAGGTAATTGGGTTGAGGGGGAAAAACGTTTGTAATAAAATTAAGTTAATCCGTATTATGACGACAGGTAGAATATTTGTTAAGTTAAATTGATATAATTGTCGAATATGACGATGCATCACTTTCATACTTTTCGAATTAAATTCGCACTGCTAATTCCCATAACGTTTTTTTCAGTATTTATAAAATAATTATATTATTGGTGTCTTTTCTGATGCATACGAAAAAACTGCGATTTTCATTTTTATCCATACACTACAAGATTTGACATTACAAAAAAATTTGATTTGAATGTATATAAGGCTGATGACGTAAAGGTATATAATGTAGCAAATATTTATTCAAAATAAAAATGATTCGTGTATTAGAAAATTATCATTTGATTTGGAATATTGTTCGAATAGTATTCACGAAACTGACTGAAGTGTGCCATCAATAAATAATAAATTCACATTGCACCAAAAACCAGATAATCATAAAAAGTTCCTAAAATTAAAATGGATTCCTACGAATTCAGTGTACATATATAACACGACATATAGCTTTATTTTCATCGTTTGATGTTATGATATGTTCCGTTGAACGCCTCTCCAGCAGCTTTTAACCTTCTGCAATTACACTTAGTATTACTGAAACATAAAGTGGTACTTCTAAAAGTCTCATAACAATGAATTAATTACATTCTTCCCGCATATACGAAAACCTATGCATATAGTAATTAATCTCGCAGTACACGATGTTTTCAATTAAAACTGCGCCCATGTGTATATTTTTTATTTCTCATAATTCGAGCAATTTCTGTTATTTACCAACAAATTTCTTCGTTATCTTATGAATTTTAAACGTTTAACGCGTAAATGTTTATTTTAATAGGAAAATAATTATATTACTATATAGTAACACTAATAAATAGACATTTCATTTTTTATCATAGTATTGATTATGTTTATATGAAAATATTATTAATACACCAACGTTTATAAATTAATTTTTTAATCATTTCAAATTTTTGTTCTGAAAATTGCTCTATTCCCAAGATGAATGCAGATAAAGTTTAAAAAATTGAAAAATTAAATTCTATTATTTGAATAAACTTTCTACGCAAAATTACGGAGTTACAATAAAAAATGGTACAAAATTATACTAACTTCTGTATTATTCGTATAAAACAATACCAAATTATGGCCTAACTATATTTACTTTTATATAAAAGTAAAGTATACTGTATACGTCGCAATACTTGTAATTAGAATAGCACAAAAAAAAAAAAAAAAAAAAAAAAAAAAAATTAAAAAACAGTAGTACATCACACATGTATATTTATTAAAAACAAGAAAGCAATATAATAATGTACATAGAAAGTTGTTATTTGAAACAAATAAATTGAGAATTTATGCAAACTTCTGTTCGTTTCATATAAATCTGCTAATATACACCAAAACGTAATATCACTATTGTATCTCGCTGTAGTAGCAAATTGTGTTAATGTAACCACATTTGTATCGCTGTTGTCGATTTATTGCGAATCTGACCACATTTAGCAATTGCGGTTTGATGAGAAGCGCAGGACATTAACAGAACATCGCGGTATAGTCAATTAAATTATACTAAATGAAAATTTTCATTGGCAAAATTACATTGGAACATTCTATATCATTTAAAATAATTAAAGACTTTTCTGTCGCAGTCATAGGATTTGAGGGTCTCTTTGAAAGTAATCAGAATATTTTACGATTAATTATACTAGTTTATTCCTATGTTAAGTTTATTATGCCTTAAAATTTTGAGTAATTTTTTTAGCATACATGCAAATCTTTAATATACGGATCAAATATATATTTCTCACTTTCTGGAGTGAAATTGCCAGAAAGGGTGAAATCTTGAGGAGTGAAAATTCACTCTTTTAAAAGAGCGGCTCAATTTGCACCGTCTTTAGAATAGAATTTTACTTTTAAATATTTAGAGAAGTAGGATATAGAGAATATAGTATATTGAATTTTATTTGCATGAAGTAATGCACGTATAATTAATTCACATCGCATGTTATGCTAATTTTGTCAATTCTCTATTGTTATGAATCTTTTGAAATAAAGGTTTGACTTCTTTACAAATCTATATTTCTATATAGGAACAATAGAAATGTATCCTGACTATAATTTAAATAAATGATGTTCTGGGTAATTGAAATGACTATCCGCATTCAATATTAATATTTCATGAATTTCTTCAAATTTCATTTTAATCGAATGTTAAAATGAGTGATTATTCGCAATCCATTATGTTAATTAATGGGTCATGCGTAGAACAAATTTAGTGTATATTAACATCTATATTTGTGAATTTTATTGATCATATATTGCAGGATTAAATCCGACATAGCGCTAATAAATGTCAATTAATTGGGCTAGAGGCACTGGAGTATATCATGTCGTATGTGTCATATCATATCGTATCGTCATTTGAAATCGCAATTATTATCGTTATTGAAAATCCGAAATTTTTTTTCCCACATGCATTATACATAATTATATTTCCGCCATTCGGGTCTGGTTATTATTTCCTGATGCTTTTGTTTTCGTCAAAGAAGCCTTTAAAATTATTATTTTTTAATAATTTTCGTAACTTTTCAATAACTCGTCCCAGTAACTATAAAATGAACACTAGATTATTTAGATATATGTTTCAACAAACTCATTAGTTTGCATGTATGGTTAATTTGGTCTGTCCTGCTGATTTCAACGTTCTTAATAAGTTATCTCAGTTCTAAAATTTTTGTTATTAAAGTTATTGGCGCAATAGAAAGAATAATGATGTCTTATCTTAAAACAATATGCTTTATATAGAAAAAGAAATATTCGCTACAACTTTATCGAACGAATTTTTATGTTATAAAGTGGCATGAAATATGGCAAATTAAATAAATTTTAATTTTTGTCTTATAAACGTTTCTGTGCCGTTATGATAACGTTACTGAAACCTTTTTGGAAGTTTCAACCAAATAAAAACGTCAGAATTAAAATTAACGAAAGAAAGTAATACTATATTAACGTTTCACTCAAATGTTTCTGCAGCAAAACAATTACAAATTACATTTCAAGCAAGTTACAAAAAATTATATACGTCCAAAATTTACAATGAGAACGAACAATAAGACGTTCTATCATGTAGGATAAAAAGAGATTGAAGGAACAAATTTTGGCTTTTCAAACCATTTTCGTTTACTGGGTAGTGAAGTTTCTAAAAATGTTTATAGCGTAACCATGCGTTCTGTCTCTAGTAGAAAATAATACCAGTTTATGGCCATTTTTTCTGGACTCTATTACTTTTAAGATAGTTTAAATTGGTGTCATTTTCTACTAGAGGTAGAAAAATGTTTTTATAAAAATTATAATTTATCATCCTGTTATAACAGGGTGGTTTTCAAAATCCAAATTATTACTAAAAAAAAAAAAACAAACAAACAAACAAAAACAAACAAAAATTAGATACTATGATTAAAGTGACATTGTAATTTTGAAATGCCATTCTTATATAAACTTTTCTTTTTTTTTTCAATACAAGTCCTCAAAATTTTTAATATTCTTAGAATATTACATATTGTATGCAACAGTGAAGTATTTTAAAAATGATGATGTTTTTTTGCTGTATATTATTACTTTTTCCTAATAATTGTATGTAATGTATCAGGGAGGTTATCTGTTTAGTGGACGAGATAAAAAATATAGTTAAGTAGCAAAATAAATAATTTTTGTTCGCTTCAAATTTACCAGAAAGATTCCTATTATTACTATCCTAACATAAATTAACCATTTGAAATAATATCTTTGAATATTTGAATGATGCTAACATTACCAAATGTAAACTGCATTGAAGTATTCTTTTTTCAAGAGCTAATTTTCAGTATTTGGAATAACTTAAGGTGTCCTTAAATGAGTTACTTAAGGAAGGAGAATACGTAAAAACTAGTTGTTAGGAAAATATAATTCATTACACTTTTGAAATTTAACATTTTTTAAATGGTATTGTGCTTGTAAACAGAAACGATATTTAATAACTTTTGTTTATGATTAAGATTTTTATGTTTTTAAAAGGTCTTAAAAATAAGGAGATATTAAAACAAATAACGGCTAATTTTGTTTACAACTTCACTATACAAGTTTTTCCAAATTGAATTTTGAAACAGCGAAATTTTTGTTAAATTATGAACCAGACTTTTTAAAAATAATCCGCAATATATCTAATGTTAAATTGTAAAACTTGAAAAATACTACAATATGCAGAATTTTACATTTACATCACTTCATTTGTAAATAGTCTAATGAAAATCTTTTTAATACAGAGAGACGCTATTAAGAAGATGTTTACACGGCCAGAAACGTTCAGTTTATGCTTTATTCTATTTTATAGTGATCTCACTGACATTGTCGTAAGAGCAGATTGTATAAAATCCTTCCTTACCGATTAGAAATAGACGCTCAGAGCATTGAAATTGCAGCAATGTATAAAATTAATGTGATGTTTACACTCGCAGGCTGCAATTTTAACATTTATGTAACAATGTTCATTACTGAATTCAACAATTACATCAAGCTTGTATTTTTCGATTCTTAAATGTATGAATATTATGCATTCTGGAAGAATTTTGCATCTCTTTCTCCCGCCACTCCTTACTACAAAAACCCATATAAATGTAACTTTTTTTAAAGATGAGATATAGACAAACCTACCGTAGGACTTGAATAAAGGTTATAATGTACCTATATAGTAATAATCGGAAGATTTGTTATATCCACAACCGTAAAACTTACCGAACCTTTTACTTTTATCTTTTATTTGCATCCCTTATAAGAGAAAATTTATATAAATTAAACGCTGGTCCTACTAAGTATAAACAGTATAGACCAACAACACCGTGCACGTACGTATATATTTAAAAAAAAGATGATACCGGTTGGAAACGATAAGGTTTTCTTGCGATAATATTGAATATTATCTCATTAGCCCGATAAAAGTTTCCATCCGGAATAGGCACCGGGTACGGTTCGCCACGTCCCGTTCGCTTCTTGGTCGTTTTTTGTCGCACATGTAGTCGAATATCGGAATATTCAACGCTCGCGATGGGTGCACTTGAATAAATATTACTAAGCGCTACGCCTCGCTAAACATTTTGCGAGAAACACGCACGTTTCACTGAATAAACAGTCACCTCTTATTGACTCGCACAGTTTCGCCGACAAGCGATTCCGTTAATACGCGACACCATTTTTACCGCGCCGATAAATCGATCGAGACGTTATTCGCGCTGGTCTTTTCGGTGAAAACTAGCGTCGAATGTTGCGAGCGACTGCAAAAAGTCGTTTCAATAGTGAACCGTGGCGGTGATAAGCTCGATCGGAAGTAGGTAGGAGGCCGAAGGACGAGGAAGTCGATCGCAAGTCTGGAGTATACGATATATACGTATAAACCAGGAGCGCCGTGGCGCTCATTGAAAACCGACCATGAATCGCGTCCTCGCTGGTCTGCCTGACTCGGCATCGATGAAATTAACTCTTATCGCCTTTATTACCCATTGTTTCTCGTGCAATGAGCTTATCCGTTTTTTTTTTATATCACGATTATTCGCTCGACATTGTTTGATAAGTGGTGCTAGCGCTTTGGGGAAAGTAATAATCGTCGTTCTGAATCGCTTAATCCGATTCCATTCGTGTCTTGATGAAAGATTTTTATCGATAATTTCGTGATGAGTTTCTGAACATTGCAACGCGGTACCGTTAAGTGGACATGAGCAATTTCGAGAAACGTTCGACGAGTGAGATTATGAATGGTAGGATTACTCATCATATCAGAAATATTCAGATCAAAGTGGGAAATCTTGAAGGGAAGTGCTTGTGAAATGTTAATGGCAGAAATAAATTGGCGCAAAAGGAAAACATCCCTATAAACGTTCTGACACGATAACAGCTGATGTGCTTTTTATTTACGTATTATCAAATATCTCTTAATTAAAGAATAGGTAGAATGCATGGGAATTTCGCTGACTTTTCATATGTCCCTTTATAATGTTGTGATATATTCAATTTTTCGCTTGATGGAAGTCTTGGATATAGCAACTGTATTAGATCTAATAATAATCCTGTTCAAATCATTCCATGATTTTTTCTGGATATTGGAAAACTATTGTTTTCAATTTTCTTATGGTTTATATTCATACGATACACTAGTGATATTTTAAACTATGTATTGGACAAAATAGAACACTTTTATTTCGAGAATGCTTCATTGCTTCAATGAAACAAGATACAAAGTAATTATAAGATTCTACCAAAAATATGTCGTACAGGCAATTCTGCAGAATATTCAGGTTCAAGCTTCGCTTGATAATAAAGCAAAATACATAAAAAATATATTACGAGAATATTCTAGTAATGTTATCCCAAGAATATTCCTTTCAACTGTTTACAAGTATTGTAAAATGAACCGCAATGATTTTGATAATATTTCAGTTGAAACGTACACAAAATAATTACAAGATTCTATTAAAACGCGGAAATTTCACAGAATATTTAATTTTAAATATCGCAGCAATATCTTATAAGATAAAATACACAACGCCATAGACAAATATACTTTATACAAATATTTTTTCAAAAAAGAATGCAATACCTAAAAACCAAACATTTTGAGAATAGTTCATTTGAAAGATAATAAATAATAAGTACTAAACATTTTTTAAATATTTAACAAGGAATTTTAATGAATAATCTAATTTAGATCGTCTCGAGGATATTTCATTTGTAATATTCCAAATTTTAAATGTGACATACGGATTGTGTATAAGATATTTTCATAAATAATATTATAATAATATATTATAGATTTTACAAAAATATTTTATTGCTATTTTAGAACTTATGATTATTAGGAATGTTGTGTTTTCACTTTAAATATGCCAGAATATGGTTGGGACTATGAACACTACATGAAGTAAACAGTAAGTGGTGAAGAGCTTCTGGGAATATTCAACTATCAAGAGCTTGTTTGAGGTATATTCTACAATCAAGAGCTTCAGCGGTTACTGAATGGGGTTTTATTTTAGTTGTACGTAATTTTCTGCGAGAATTCTGTTGACTTTGAGTTACAAGCTGACCCATTTTAATTCTCTACAAGTCGTTCGTGGAGGAGTACCATCAGCGATTGATATTATTGCATCGCGAGGACGCATGGACGTTCATTATTGATGATATTAGAGCAGCTCCTAATAATGAATACTTCCGCAATACTTCTATACCCAACAATAAAACAACTATTCACAAAGTATGATTTCATTTAATACAACATTTACTGAATTTCTACTCCCTATCTATACACTACTATTTAACAGTTTTTACAGTTACCACAAATTTTGTTTTAAAAATATTACTGAACATTACCAGTAGGTTTTCTCCGGCAATAACTTACTTAATTTAAACAAAATCCCAATTGAATTGCAACTTTTTAACGTAGAAAACCTAACCATGTCAAATCAATTTATTAAAGTAAGCCACGTCCTTATTAATGCTTTTGTTAATCAATGTTTATTCAAATGACACGTCAACCACAGGTATCATTAGTAAAAGAATATCCGATATCAGTAACATTCTCATGCGTAACGTTCCCTCTTTGTTACCAAGCTTTTAGAGCAGGGATTCTACGAACTTTAATTATGTGGCGAGTGTTTCTCTTTCAACAAACAAAGTTACAAGGTAAGTCTTCTTTTAGTCTCAAATGCCTCTTTCTGTATCCACGTCACGGCTAATGGAACAAGAGGAGGAAAGGAGCTGTGCAATCTCGTAAATGGCGATGGGTTAAGATGCGATTGTACCTTGCCGAACCTTTGTTGACACTGTACATTGACGCTCTTCATGTTCTGAATAACAATAATTTTTGGAATTTCACGGTTCAAATGAGCTACACGTTCATCAGGGACGTAGCATTGCATGCTACAGATGTTGGGATTGCCAAATCAAATATATTCGATTCACGTGATATGTTTACGTACACAACATAAAACGTAAGAGGCAAACGTTGCCTTTTCATTTGCTACTATAATGATACTATAATTCCTCAGAGAACTATCTAGTTTATTTTATTATTTTACGTGTAAATTGCAGCGTTTGACGTAAATTTAAAAATTTCCTTTAATTAACATAAGACATAATCAGATATGCATATGGACTAATTTTTTATAAATCTGGTGTGTGATTGGATATGTGCTTGGATCTGATTAAATCCGAAGTAGACCTCATTTGTATCTTGCTACATATGAAAAAGATTTAATTGTAAAAGGAAATGAATGAATGAATTGAAACTAATAAACATGCACAACGAAATCCCTTCATAACTGAAGGCAATGAATAAAATTCATAAAATAAAATCGTTAAATTTGTTGGAGTGTAAATTGGAATCTATATATTGGGCGTCCATGATTCATCCAATTTTTGTTCATTCGGTAATGGACGAATATTATTGATTATATAATAGGACCTCCCTCATTTCAATTTTTCAAATCAACGAATATGATGGTTCACTCCCTTATTTCAACGTTTCTCGTCATCCGTACAAAGTATTGGCAGCGTGAGAAATGGAAAACGATACTGGCATTCGATCGGTTCATTCCCAATGAACTGACGCTACATCACAGGTCAAGCGCTAGGTGGACGCCCGCATGGAAAAAAAATATATCCGAACATATATGTGACATATATTTCAATTATATTTCTTTTTATATGTCAGATATATGTGAATTACTTTTTCCATTTATAGGTTATATACTCGAGAATATAATTAAAATATATGCGAGGAAATATATATTAGATAACATTAGATTAATCATTTTTTATATGTTCAATATATGTCTTTCTATATGAAATATATATTCCATATTTGATATTACATATTTGTTCACATATATGTATAATGTAAGCAATATATAATCGTCAAAATATATGTAAAATATATGTGAATTATATGTATATTATATCCAACATATATGTCAGATGTGAAAAGCCGATTTATGACCAAAATTCATAACTTTGTCATATTATTTACTAATTTTAATTATGTTTATCTATTTTTTTTTCTGTCGCTGATCAAGGATCTGAAATAATAAGAATTCAAAAAATCAAAATAACGGATCTAAACAGCAGACATAAAATGTAAAAGGTTCATCAATTTTTGGTAGCACAGATTATGAATATTTAATTGCATACTACTAATATTAGTTTTAACTTAAATGTTCATGACCTATTAGGTTTTGCAATTTGAAAATGTATATTTGATAAAAATACACCAGTTCGAATAAAATATTTAAGTTAAAATTAATATTAGTATTCAACTATAAAGATTCAAGACCGGTGTTACCATTAATACCTATAATAAGCTAGGTTTATAAAAATGAACTGTACTTATTGGTTAGATTTCATTTCGTATAAATTTTTGACTTAAAACTAATATTACAATACATTAAATGTTCATATAACCGATATATATAAGTATTCAAACCTATTAAGTTTGGCACAGTTTGGCACGTAGAAACTGTATTTGATAAAAATATCAGTTCGAATCAAATATATTTAAATTAAAACTAATATTAGTATGCAATTAAAAATTCATGACCCGTGCTACCATTCGTACCTATAATATAGTTTATATAAAGGAACTGTATTTGATTAGATTTCATTTCGGATAAATTTTTGACTAATATTACAATATACACATTATAAATGTTCATAACCGATACAAGTATTCAGACCTATTAAGTTTGGCATGTAGAAACTGTATTTGATAAAAATATCAGTTCGAATCAAATATATATTTAAATTAAAACTAATATTAGTATGCAATTAAAAATTCATGACCGGTGCTACCATTCGTACCTATAATATGGTTTATATAAAGGAACTGTATT
>JAPYZR010008934.1:0-12635 GCA_030522945.1 Trichopria nigra | reverse complement strand
TATGCTTAGTTTCAATATTGAAGCATGTTACTTTGAACTCGCAAATGTCAATTTTAAAAGACTTGGAGTTGTTGGAAAACTGTTATTTTAGTTCCACGTATACGGGGCATGAAAATATGTTCTTTTCTCCTAAACATAAGATTAATTATTATTATGACTCGTGTAGTTTATGAATTTAAAATTTGATTTCTTTAATAATTAACGTTTACTGGTGTTACTATGCTATTGAGTCGGGGTCAGATGAAATGTCTAGATTAAACATGCGTAATGGGTATTTTGAATTAATTAATTTTAGTGTAATTAGACAACGGTCATTTACAAGGGGGACCAAGTATAGTGAACACATTGTAGTTTGCTCTATATGAATAAATTGCCTCTTTAGTTATGTAACAAATTTTTTTTTTTTTTGTAATTTGTATAGTAATTAAATCAATTGCACATGTATTGGATATACTTCCGAAAAGGACTCCCGTTAAAAAAAGGATCCCCGGACCGTCCTTTTCGGAAGTACACCCTATTATAACATAACATTCATTATATGAAAAATTTATGATTATATTTCTACAATATTCTGATTGTTTTATAATGTTTACCGATTACAAGTTGGAAAATAGTTAACTAATAAAATAGAAGATATCAGTGGCACAAATCGACATAGCAAAATTTTGTTGGCATTATTATTTTGAACTGTAATACTATATTGTATGTCCTTTCAAAGTAACTGTCATTATTATCCTTTACAGAATATCTTAAAGTTTTAGTCTTAAATTTAAGAATAATTTAATGCTATATCTCTCGTAATTGTAAATATTTAGAAACACATATGTCTTTATTTAAATATTGAAAAACAAAATAATAAAGGCAGTTTTCAATCATTATCATTGATAACAAGTTTCCTACTAGTATAAGTGTATCATTACTGCAAAAATGTCTTATGAAGAATGTAAAAGTAATGGTGACAAAAAATCGATGAATTGACGAAGAATGATCATCTTACAATAAACATTTTAGCACACCTATTTTTCGAGTAATATAATAAAGTAGATATTATCAAAGATGAGATACTTTTTGTTTCAGGCCGTGAGGGAAGTGAGATTTTATGTATTCGGACCCTAAACAGAAATATTCGAGTAAGTACACTGGGCACGTTGTTAGAGAAAATAGAATATACTATATGTATATATTTGTAAATGTGCGGGGAAGTGATCTCTGATAAATAAACTTTTTACTCTGTCGAATTAGTGCAATCTAATTCCAATTCGCTGAATTCCTCACTCGGTCAAGGTATAAATTTAAATAAATAAATAATTTCCTTCACGGGAAATTTCGTCGTGTCCCGAGTCAATTGTTAAAAAAGTTTCAGATGATGGCATTTTGATGCCGAAACGTTGGACGATAAAAAATTTTTACATCTTGACAGGAGTTTCAAAAACTTTTTTAACAATTGACTCGGGAAACGACGAGATTTCCCGTGAAGGAAATTATTTATTTATTTAAAGCTATGCGATCTACTTGCGAACCGCGAAGTAATTTATATAATGGTTTTGCCATGAAAATGCCAGGAAATTGTCTGTCAAATCTCACCTAATCTAGGCTTCCAGATTGTACATGTTTACTTTAGGGAATCAATGACATTTAATAGCGTGAAATTTCTAACTCGATATAGGTGCTCGCTTTGAGTGCATTTTATTGTTCTTGAATTCTTGACATTGATTTTACCTTCATCATTGTTAGTTTTAGTATTAATATCACTATTATCTAATGTGACTCGCATCAACACGCGAGCAAAGTACTCGTACTCGTGCACATCGCTCGAAAGAAAAATTAAAAAAGAATATATTCTTTTAGTAAATATGCACATTGCATTTAATCTGATTAACAAAAAGTTAACTATAGTATTGAAGGGATAACATTTTATTGAATTTGCATTATTAGTTTCAAGTAATTTTAGTACAATAATATACAGCCTACTAAATTGTAACATAAATAAACTATATCAGATGTAGTTGTAAATAGCACGTATCAAAACATCTTCGAATCCATATACTAAAATATATTGCTTACACTAATAAACATAACTGTACGTCAAACTAATGTAAGCAAAATTTGTTTACTTCAAATTCAACGTACAGATATATTCAATCTTTCAGAATACGTTGTAGTCTACATCACTGGCTTAATGAAAATCTTGTTGTCATATTTCTACTTTTGGTAATCAAAAATTCGATATATTTTAACGTGTTTACTAGATTCTTCTAAATTTATAACGTATGACAATTTATATCGCTTTTACGAAAAACCTGGAGAAAATTAATATTTACCTACACGCTTATATATATGATTGGTATGTCTGAATGTTTAAATATATAGGAGCATGCATTAATAGCTTTCTTTTTTATGAAATTTGATGAAAAAACACAATGCACTAAAACACATACGTTTATATCGTTTCAGGCATTTGTAATGTTTTCATTATCTATTCTATTGTCGTTAACTATAGATATTTCATCTTAACTCGTATATAACGTAGGTGCTAACTACATACATCGCATCTTCGTCAATGATCATTTAAGGGCCATGCCCCTTTCATTTTACGCAAAATAAACAGAAAGCAGCATAATAATTTATAGCGACATAAAAGCATGAGAGAAAAAAAATTGGAAAATTTGAAAGATCAGAAAAGACCGAAAGAAATCATGAAAGATCATTAGTCCTTTTATATAAATTTTTGCTGATTTCCAAGCGAATATGTATAATTTCGAATAATTTTATAAATACATTTTTAATCGAGTCTAATATTTCTTTTCAAATACTTTTCGAATGTTGTCATTAAATAGCCTTCTCAATCATGCTTATGAATTTTGGCGTTGCGGGGCTATCCGTCAACTATTTTATAGGCGACCATAAAAATTTTATCAATTCCCGTATCAAAATCGTAGATGACCGCGCATGCTCAAGCGTAAGCTTCTTCCCGGGCGTATAAATTTGATTATAAATTAAAAATCAATCGTAAAATGCACATCATACACAATGATGAATGTGCATGCCATTATGTTTCAAAAAGAATCTTCACTTTTATATACCGACTCGGTAAATGAGCACTGTGTAAAGTAATCGCGTCCAGGCACCACCGTGGACAACCCCAATTTTCCAATTAGTCAAGAATGAGCTTTCATGATTTCGACTTAAACGGTAAACTCTTGGATCGAGGGAGGTAAAAGATTGCATCTTATATCCTAAATCGCAAACGTCAAAAGCGAGGCCTCGCCTGCGCGTCCTGCCTCTATATACACACACAACAACTTAACGACGACACCTCTATTCGCGTTTATCTATATAGGCGTCGTGTTCCTAACCTTTAGGGGAGGCCGACGCCCCTCGAGAATCAACCCCCTGAACGCGATCGAATACCCACCGGTCCTCGTCTTCGACGACGTCAACCATGTCAATCATCCCCATGCCGTCTTGGAATCCTCTTGTTTTTTAAAACTCGAAATTCAGCAGTTATTGTTGTTTGGCTTTATTAGCTTCGCACGATTCTTTCGATTCGGAGCACTCGCGACGTCAAAATTTGTGTCCGTAGCGAAATCTGTGGAAGCACTTGGACGAAAGGGTATATATACGAGTGTCGTCGGTGACTGCAGCTATACTACCGTCGCTGAGCTGTCTGGCGTCTGACTGAATCACTACTGAAACGCCCGTCAGCGGGTCGTGCGATCAAGCTAGTCACTCCGGTAGGTTTCGCGAGTCGGCGGCCCTTGGACATTCGTCTGTCCGCACCGTCTCCTCCGTCGTCGTCGCCGTCGACGATGTCGGCCGATTCGGCACGCGCCTTATGCTTTTTATCGCGGCAACAAACGTGTCTGGAAAACAACATCGGCTCCACTGCCGGCAATGGCGCGCGCCCGAGGAGGATGACGCGCCAGCCGAAGCTGGGGGAGGGAGCACTCCGACGCAGTCGCGGGTCTCACCTCTTCTCACTATATATATAATACTATGTATATATGCATCTATATGTATGTATATATATATACATAATACTATATCTACGAACGAGGTGACTGATATCAAGTATAGTGACGTAGGGTATATGCTGCAGATATATGAGCGCATCCTATCTCCCAAACGTGCTATAGTCCAAAATTCGCGGATCTCCTTGCGTTTGACGCTCTATACACGTGTGCGTCACAACGTCTTTCGGAAACGTTGTACACGTGCACTTTTTTATACCCTTTCCTGTATATATGTACATCGATATAGTCGCATATAGGCACTTTGAATTCGCATTCGTTTACCACGCGAGTTGATTAAAGTTCCACGACTTCTGTTATCTGCGTTTAATTAGATGTGCGGCCAATAATGCATGACGATTAGATTTCGAAATTGCTACACTTGCTTATGTCAGTTCCACAAGTATCGATCGAGTCTTCCGAATCCTTTGTTGCGTGAATTTTCGTAAGCGTGCCATTTTGGTCATTCTTTACGATCAGATAAAAACGCTTTGATGTCAGGATTATTTGTCTGAAATTGTAATTCGTGCACTTTTGCGATCTTTAAAAGTATACGGTCTATATAAATTCGATAAACGAGAATATTTATATTCTTGTGCATTTTTGAAACATCAATTGTCTTAAAGACGAACACTTGCGGTCTTCACAGATCGTCAAGATGCGATACACGGATTATTTGCCTTAACTTTTTTTTTATTTTATTTAACTTCGACCTTTGTGAATCTGAAACCAAAAGGCTTGAATGCAACGATCTACTTTCCTAAAAAGTCTGTCCCGTTTATGTAAATTTAATCATTATATTTCAATACTTTCACGAAAGTAAAATAATCGTCTGATGTAATAAGCACCGACTATATAATTTAGAAAAAAATCTACCGCAAGTATGCGGTTTCTTACCAAGTACATCCCTCACAGAAAAAAATATGTTCGGTGTCCGAAATGACACCCAATTGGGTGTAAACCCCAATGGACCCCGAACAATATTTTTTGGTGTACATTTCCGTAAGGGATGTTACATGTTACCAGACGGAAATTATTTTTATAATATGTATCACCATGAGATTTTTATGATTATATGTGATATTACTATAATATTCATCTGATATAAACTAATACAATCATTACATGAGTATCTTTTTTTTATTCCGACGTTTATCACCACGTCCACCACGAAAAAACTGGTTGGATCTGAATGAGATCCGAAATATTCGGAATCGCGATGTAATTATATCCTAGTAGAAATCAGTTTGTAAATATCCGGGCGCAAGCTTGGCCCTGACTCGCGTCCGCATATCTATCAAGGCGCGAGTGAGGGCCCAGCTTGCGCCCGGATATTTAGAAACAAATTTCTACTAGGTAACCGCAAATTCAATATAATCTAAATAGAAACGTCTCAAAATAATGATCGACGAATAGATATGCATTTTTGTATCTCGTCCTGATGACATAGACATGTTAAGACAAACATGGTTATGTTTCGTTGAATCTGATGATTATACAGTATATCGATATCGATTATTTTGCATCTGAATTAAATTGAACCATTTTTCCTAAATGATTGAGCATGATGATTGAGCTCATATGATCTCATCAATGTAATATATTACTGGGTTTGTGTCCAGTTTATGGCTACTTTTTTCTGAGCTCCATTACTTTTAACAAAGAGAGAACAGGAAAAAAAAATAAGCCTAAACTTACGTCATATTCTACTAAGGAATTTCTATCCAAATCTGATCACATATATAAATTGGTATGAATTGTGTAATTACGTATTCTCATTAAACCATTCGCAATGAGATAAAACATATAGTATTTGTTCATTAATGAGTAAAAGCATATTTATGTCCTTGGCATAAAATGAAAACAGTTTCTGACTAGATTTTCTGTCTCGATATATATAATAAAGAATAGAACAAATGACTGGATACTGGTATCATTTATTACTATAGGTTTTATGACAAACAAATACGAAGAATACGAAATTATATTTCCGTAACTGTATTGCTCGAAATTGTGTAAAGAATCAATCACTCCCTGCAATACTAACCACCAGTATTATACATGAATGTTGTTCCTGAGTTCCGCCATCTTATTTCTAGTAAACGTTAGCAATAATGTGAAAACTTCTGGTAAACTTTACAAAATGCTTATACATTGAAAAATGTATATTACAATTTATATCGACATTGATACGAAAACGACCTCATATATTGACACATATAATGAATCGTATATATCGCACATACGCGGTACGTCTATCTTATGATCCAACGGGTACCTCCTTAAAATACATAATCTGCATGACAACCAAACGTTACATGCTTCACATTTGTACAATATCATCTTCATTAAAATTTTCAGAGCCGTCAGGTTTCGCTACAGCAAGTCTTCTCTTACCTGTCTAAAACCTAAATATGTTTACAGGCCCAAATTCCATTACTGCAAGAAACAACTTTGATTTGTTTTTGGATACGACTTTCTATATACATTTCGATATAAATAATATTTATTTTATCATTAAGAATAAAAAGATAATTGCGAAAGTTCGCGTTGTTTTTTCAATGTGCATATACTGAAAAACAGACAAACTAATTTTGAGAATGTTCAACTGACTGTTTGTTAGAATAACTTAATAAATGTGCGCAATGAACACATATTCTTGATCAGTATTTAAGAATATTTGTTAAAATTAGTATATCATTTTATCAGTGTATTGTTTGGTGTTTATTTACACGGGCGTACTCGAATGCAGCGATGAAAATCTGATTGTCGTATGACGCACGAGTTTGCATGCACATATCACCCTCATGACAGCTTACTTCCAAGAAGTTTCCTGAGACATCGTATAGTACATTTGCTATCGGCGTATAACTGGTTCAGGGATTTCAAAAAAATAAAATAATGTCGATATACTATAAATATATAGTATTCGTAGCACTGTAAGTACAAACCAGTAGTGTAAGGGATTTTTATAATTTTCTTAAAAGAGGATGTATTCACAGTTTACTTGAATTGACAGTATAATAGCAGAGCATTTTATCTACGTAACAAAAGTTTTAAAAATAATACTTCAATCGATGATTCATATAGTTATTTCAGACTATAACTCCGTCGTGCAATAAACGCATTGAATTACACAGAAAATGTATAAAAATATACAATAAAATTATTTAATAAATGATAAATCGACTAATGCTCAACCATTTATTCCGTGGTATATTCATATAACTATAAATAATTATATTACAATATATGAATATATTTTTAAACTCAGAAATAATTCAATAAAATCGCAATATTTCAAATGTCAACAAACATTTATCAAGATTATACAATAATAATAATAATAATCAATACTATAATAATTAATCATCAGAAATTCAAAGACCAAGGATATTTTGTTGACCCAACAGATATTTCGATTTCTTTAAAAATATCTTCTTTTATATCGATTAAATCGCTAACTATATGTATGCTAAGCTCAGTTTTCTGAAATTCCATTTGAAAACAAAGTAACTCTAAGTCGAAGCCTTATACTTGAAGCAATTTTACGTGTTGGGGTGACGGGAGAAGTTACTTAACAAATTTTTGTAGCTTTTTATTGATATTTGTCACATCACTTATAAACAATAAAGTGATCGATAGTGAAAATATAATAAGACATAATTTCAATTTGTAAATCTGGTATTGTGTAATTTTGAATCTCGCTCTAAAGTACAGTGTCTATTTCGCAAGGGTATCACTTGATATTTCTAAGAAACATGCAACCACCTCCTGACAATCGTATAATGTACTTATATAGCTCGAATTACCGGAGTCACGTGTTGAGTTTTTTATTTTTAGTTCGACAAACAATTTATAACTACATGCTACTTTGTAGAAATATATATATTTATGACATATTCATTTCTATCAACTCCACGTGCATAACATTATTTGCTATAATGACACATCGCGAAGTTTTCAACGCTCATTTCATTCCTGAATTTTTCATTATAACGATAAAAATCTTCGTACTGAATCAAAAGTTGGCGAGGTTTTAAATTGACACGTTACTATACATACATACACTATACTATAAATACAAATATACACATATTGAAATGGGGTGAAAATTGAACGCAGTAATAATGAATGATCACGTTATCAGATATAATTTCGATGACGAATCTCTCGCAATATTAAGATAAACAAAGGTGTTAAACGAAGTCGGAGAAAGCTCCTGACGTACAAAGATGGTGTAATTCTTTTGTATATATAACTTCATGATAAAATGCAAATTAACGTCAATTGGCTATAAAAGGCAGTGGTGATTTATTACTGACTACATTAGAGTTTTTTTATTTTCAAATTTAAGGAATTTATATTCGGAAAATATGGTCGCCATACTAAAATATTATTTGAATTAAATTTCAACGTTTTCGGTCCAATTTTTAAGACCCTCTTCAGCAAATAATATTAATAAATTATGAAAATTAAAAGAAAAAGTTCCAAAGAACAATTTACACGTATTTCCATTGTTTTATTAGAGGAAATGATGGAAATTCCACTTTTTAACACCACCCATCCACCCATCCACCCAAAGACATTATAGATGTTATATAATACATAATATTGGAAAAATAACCGGATTATTTTTCATTGTGTGTATAGGAAGGGAAATTAACTGTATCAACTCTATATTGAAAACAATGAAAAAATTATTTTCGTTAAAATTTAAATTTCTCAGTTATCAATTAAGAAGCCTCAAATGTAATATTAACAATTTTTATTTTTTTTTTTTAATAAATTAAATTTCTATTTCTTTTTGTTGGTATTATTTTGTTCGATAGATTAGATTTTGACTTTATCATAATAAAAATTATGTCCCGTTTCTATTCTGTGTAAAGTCAATCCAGTAGATTGTTTTTCCTCTCCATTGATGTTATTTTTATGTTCTTTTAATCCAGTTTCTAATCTGCGTTCAGTCTGTGCAAGATATGTTTTGTTACAGTGGGAACACGGTTTTTGTATTCGTTAAATTTTCTTGGCTATACATTCTTTAATAAATTGAATAGGAATAGGATAACCATTTTGTAGTAAAGTTTGTTTAACAATAGTCAAGTTTCCCTGTCTATATCTAATTTCTGGAAGTTTGATAGTTCTGTCTAATAACACTTTTTTTTTAATTAAAAAAAAAATAAGTAAAATGCAAATGTCTTTATGACCATGTTTCTTTGTGTGTCTAATTAGTATATATAAATCCATTATTTTTTCTAATGATTAACATATCTAAAAATTTAATTTGGTTATTATTTTCAATTTCATATGCAAATTTAATTCTGTTTTCACAGCCCTAGTAGAAATCTATCCATTTTTTTCTTACACTATCCATTTCTCCTATGCCTTTCATGGTAAATATCTGAATTGTCTAAGAATTGGCTAAGAAATGTTTTCATTTCTACCAGGGAGCCTTGAATTTTATTTAAACTATTAAAAGTGTCAAATATGTATTTTTCTTTTCCTTCATGGTAAGCAATGGAAATTGCATCTACAGATAGTATATGAAGAAGGGTAACTTATTATAATTTGTAATTTATTAAATAAAATGTTCTCAACGAATTCCATAGTCAGATTTTCTACTATAAGAGATTTGCATTTTTGCATATTTCATCGAATAAAGAATAAATTATTTTGGTTTGTACTTTTGTATTTTGCCTTTAAAATGTTTAATTCAAGAAGACATAAAGAAAAGTTAAAACGAAAATGTTTTTCATTTATAAAATGACTTAGTTTCCATTTAAAGATTACATCAATAACAAATTAATTCAGTGATAATAATTTTCAAGAAAAACTTTAAGACTACGTATCAGACGATAGACATCACTTATTGCGGACCCTAGATTACGTTCACATTGAACAAGCAATTGCGCTTCGAGTTGAGAATATAGGTTTACGATGAAAAGTTTTTTACTTGTTAGCAGAACTCGTGTAAATCGTAGAGTATAAATATCAGAAGTGTGTATATAATTTGTTTCCATTCATACTACTTTTCATTTATGAACTTCGATTAAACATGATTTATTAATATTTATTAGTTAACTTTATCACAATTAACAAACATATAAGCTTGACATTTTTTTTACAATTTATTTATAACTAACTAAACTGTGACCTCTGGCTAATCGATGACGTATTGTACCAAGCTACAAAATTTGTTAAAGCTCAGCAAATAGCGTGATTCTCTTCAGATAATAATGATAAATTGAAGCAGGAAATAAAAACGATGCAGTACAAAATTGATTGACTAGCCATGTGCTGTTATAACGCAAGATAATTAATGGTTTCTTCGGTTAATTAAAAAAACATGAAAACATAAATTTTATATATTAAAATGAGAATATAACAAATTTGGCTGCAATCACTTTCACAATAAAGAACTACAAATAATGCGAAAGGAATAAATAGCAACAAGTTAAAATTTTCGTCGCGACGTATACGGGACAAAATAAAAATAATGGCATCATCTACAAGGAGGCTAATAAAAAGATTTGAGTCGAAAAATGAGAGAAAAAAAACGAACAAGATTTATTATAAGAACTGAAGAAGATTATCCATAAACCTTTTCATGGCTGGTAATGCGCAGACGCAGACATAGGTAGAAGCGATTGCTTAAGTTCGGGAAATTTAAAAGTTTCGTACAGTTTTTTACGCTTTACATTAAGGCTTCATCGTTTTCATTCGTAAACGTAAATATTTCACCCATCGATGTCCCTGGTGTTATGTTTATGCATAACTTTGTTGCAAATCTGAGGGATGTAGACCACCAAATTCTGATCGCGAGCATAAAATCACCTATCAAAGTTGTATAATATTATGCTGTTTTAGAAAATGAACAAGAATTGCTATGGCAAGTGCTCGTGAATACTCTTGGAATATAGGTAGTGAGTTTGAATTTGACATATGTGTGAACTGCTAGGAAAAATGTACACTGGGCTAATGACAATCAAACGAGCCGTATCGGTACTTGGGCTTACCGCAACACACAGGCTAATTACCCCGAAATTACCCTCCGCGAGATACAAACTATATGCTATGAACAATTATCAAGGATAAGCAGAATAAAATAAAAGACAAAACATCTATATAAGCCTACCCAAGCGCTTATATATTGAATGACTATGGATGTCGCATATATAGAGATGGCGGAAGTTGCATTACTTGCAAGACAAACGATCCATTGAAACGTGTATGAAATGATGCAGTGTCATGAAGAACATGGTAGAAACGCTTTTTCGTAAAACCCACTCGGTTGACAAGTTCACATAGTTGACATACGCTAGAAAACTTTACATCATGTTCTTTGATCGCTAGATAAAACTAATTTATATTATTGAACTGTTGGAGTGCCATCAGAATACGGTATCGTTCAAAAAACAACTTTTGATTTTAGTTTAGAAGATACTTAGAATATACTTTATGAATAATAACAACTACACTGATTCCCTTGGAAGACTCGCCTATTTCAATAACGTACAAATAATTCGTTGTTTCGACGCGGTCGCTCGACTTATCGACTCGAAGATCTAATTGTCCCTGACTTCGTTGGGAGCAATAAATATATAGGCGATATTTCAATAACTCGTATATAATAATATTGCCGTTAGTATACCGGTATTGTTTTTTCGAAAATAAACATACATGTATAATAAAATCATCTAATATAGCAGTTTTAATCACAAGAGCCTGCGGATCTCCACGGGATAGCCTGAGGATGTCCCACCAGGACGTCCTAAAAGAAATGGATTTACAACATCATTTATGCTTTCCGATCGCATGCAAAATATGTATGCCGAATGGAGAAAGCTGTAAGCTTAGGACCGTTCCAGACTGTTCAAATTACAACAATTACTTTAGGAGTGAAAAATTCAAATTTCAAATTCGATTTTATAGGGTTGGAGAATATAAGCAGATTTAAACGGGTAGGTGCTTAGCTAGCATATATATTTATTTCACAGTAGCTGAAATTAAAACTGATGAGAATGAATGGCCAAATAAACTACACATTTTCCACAAATTTATCTTTTCTCGTGAGATTAAGTCATTAAACTATGGCACAGTAGGTGTAAGGAGTTCGACACGATCCATGAATATTCCAAACCAAAATTCACTGATCATTAAGGTGCGCGTGTGTGCGTATGTCATGTGTGAAAGATATATATACAAAAATTTTTATACGTGTAGTATTTATTCTTTGTTATATTTCATCATCTCCCTCGCAATTAGATTGCTTCTTCGCTTTACGTTTTTAAAACTAAAAAAAAATAAAATAAAAATTCAACGTAAGAAGAGTTTGAATATTTACATGTACATTTAACTTTTAACTATGATTTATTAGGTTTGTGGCCTCATTCTCGAAATTACCATTATTGATCAATGTTGATCGTAAAACCATTCGTTATAAGAACAAAGTCATATATAATATTTTAAAATGGCTATATTCTTAAATCGCAGAATTCTTAATGTAATATTTATAATACTTATATTCGACCGCCTAAGAATTTACATTATTTTATCCCTTCACACGTGACAATTACGAATGCTATTTACAAATAGATTTACAGTATATGCGATTATCACAGATTA
>JAPYZR010008933.1:0-12614 GCA_030522945.1 Trichopria nigra | reverse complement strand
CCTATATGGTACTGTCGGTAGAACAGATCATTGAAGCTCTTCACTTGGTTCTACCGATTACTCTCCTCTGCTTACCGCTTCTAGCTTCTCTCTCTCTCTCTCTCTCTCTCTCTTATGTATACAAACATTTAGACCGCGAGAATACACACATATATATATATATATATATAGAATTCACTACAAACTAAATAATAACTCATCAAAATTTACAGGTAGTGTTTGTAGTTTATCGTTGTATTCAAATTTCTCGTCAAAGTTTGGTAGACATAGCTCAGACAACACATAAACATGTAACATTTACCTCACATACTACATACCGAACACAATCGGAGCCGTGAAAAACCATTCATGGTGCCGAAAACCATCGACACCAATGTCGATAGCCGCCACAAATTCTAACCTTCAATGTTTATTGCAATGTTTATTTTCCGAACTAATATTTTTCCATGCAAATTCATAAAAATATTGCTCGACGGGGATTCGAAATCGCGACTTGAAAAAGTTCAGTTAACGAGGCCAGCACGCTAACCCCTCCCCCCCCCCCCCCCAAAGTTTGGTAAAATATTGCTAATTGCTACGTTCGAAAAACACTAGACGGCGTTAATAATTACATAGTACTTACATGATGTTAATAATACTATACATATAATCATAAATTTAGATGTACTTTAAAACTTCAGTACTTCAACGGTATTTACGATTTGGTTGAAATAATGAAGGAAAAGTACATCCAAAGGATCCCCCCGGTTAAGATATGTAAAATCCCCTTGACTTAGACTTCCTTTACATTACCTAAAAACGTAAATTTTTTCATGATTTTATCAGATTTGCGACACGATCAAAAATGCTATTTTTTCCGTTTGTTAATTTCGACTAGGTATTATATAATATTTAATGTAGTTAATATTAAAGAGTGTAATAAATTGAAGGAGTGACAAAGCGCATATATTAATATTTTTAAATTGGTTTTACGCTACATTCGCTAAAGTAAATTACAATACGTATTAAATTACATCTATTAAATAACTTATAAATGAGAAATGATATAAGTAATGTTTAAAGTCATAATTTTTCAAGAATATTTTCTTATTTATAACAATTTTATTTATAATTTAAAAAAATTTTTATGGTGAAGATTGGTTGTATACATGAATATGCGCGAAGTATATTTTATGAAGGACGACATGGGTGTCGGAAGGGATAACACGGCGAGTACAGATAAAAATTGCAAAAAATCATGAAAAAATATTTTTTGCCCTGTTCAAAAAATGGAAAAAAATCGATTTTAAATATTTAGGATTTTTTTAAGTTACGTAAAAGGAGTCTACGTATCCAAAAAAAAAAAATTTGTTCAAAGTACATCGTAAACACTAGTGTCGTGAATTTTTTAGAACTTTTCAGCTCTCAGTAGGGCGGGAAAGAGGTTTTTGGCCATATGGGCCCTGTTTACCTCAAAGTACCAGTTTACCAGAAAAAAATAAAAATCCAGAGACAATGCCAAAAAAAAAAAAAAAAAAAAAAAAAAAAAAAAAAAAAAAAAAAAAAAAAAAAAAAAAAAAAAAAAAAAAAAAAAAAAAAAAAAAAAAAAAAAAATTTTGCAAATTTGCAAACGGACATTTTTTGGATTGTTCAATTTTGAGAATTATTTGATGAAAATTTTTTGGACTGATTTCTAAATCTCACGAACGAAAAGGCGAATCAGCATACCAGTTACATTAACTTTACTTTGAATTTCTGAAGTGATTGTTGGGAGGTTTTCGGGGTTGCCGATTTCAAATTCAGTATCAAAAATGCAACTTTTCAAAATGGTGACGAGGGAGAGGGAAAAAGTTGATAATGACGTTATATTTACTTGGAATTTGATATCAGAACTCGTTGCTTGTGGGTTTTCGGGGTTGTTCATTTCAAATTCAGTACCAAAAATCCAAAATTTCGAAATGTCGACGGGGAAGAGGGAAATTGTCAAATATTACGTAAAATATGTTTTGAATTTGATCGGGGGTTTTCGGGTTCGCTGAATTTAAATTCAATAAAAAATTACCCCCTATTTTTTCATCAAATGACCACGTTTCAGACCACAAGGAAGCCAACAATGCAAACAAAATTTTTGTCCGTTAGTCTGTACGTACGAACGTTACGCTAAGTTTTATGCGCTGAAACTCACGAAGGAATGATCGAGTGAAATGCTTTCACAAACTGTTTTTGGATATGTCCTGGCCTAACTTAGAACGGTAGTAGGGGAACTCGAAAAACCGTATTTTTTTTCGATTTAATTTTGACGAGCTGTAACTCGCGGACCAATTAACAGAAAAGCTTTCCTTACCTCTTTTTGGATAAGTCTAAGCTCAACTTACATCAGATAAACAGCTGAAATATATCCTTCAAGTAATATAGGAGGGGGAATAAAAACCATCTTCATGTTTTATAGGAAAATATGTACAAACTCGATTAGTCTCCTCAATTTTCGGGTCATACTCTTCAACGAGTATTCAAAATACCTGTAAATTGTGCGTGCCTGCGCGCGCGTATGTGTGTGTGTTTGTGTGTGTGTGCGTGTGCGTGTGTGTGTGTGTGTGCGTGTGTGTGTGTGGCGGAGCCCCCGGTGCGGTTGGCTGGCGAAGCCCCTAGTTAAATTTAAATTTATTAGGTATATAGCGCATAGTTTGGATGAAGCTATCATAAACAATGAAACACCGAGTGGTTATGGCCGAAGTCGCTGTTGCGCAGCAATTATTGAGGCAACTTATGTTGCAAATTAAACTTTAAAAAGACTAAAGTCTTGCGGAGCGGGTGCGACCAAGGATTCAACTATTGATGTCTGAAGGGCCGTATGAGCACGACCTTCCTAGCGGAGGTTTCTGATCCCATAAAGTTATAGCATAATTTTATAATTTATCTTATATTATGAAAATATAAATTGTGTGATAAATTGAGAAGTTTATATTTTTAATATATGACATTTTTGAAAGTACGTTTTTAAATATGGTCGCGATACATATTCGTTATATAATTACAGGTTAAACAATGAAATAAAATTTTAACCGGTAAATTTATAATTTAACTTACCACATATTTTTGTATTACCAAATTTTTTGTGACTTTACAGGGTATGCTAATGCTAAGATTTACAAGTGCGACAACGAAAAATGCCCTAGACCATCATGTTATATTTCTGGAGGTTCAAGCAAAGACGATTCATTTCCATGTTTGCGACCAGTATGTTTCGGGCGTTTCCAACTTGTTCGTCACGTTTCATTTGTTGATTGTCCCGGCCATGACATTCTTATGGCAACGATGCTTAATGGAGCGGCTGTAATGGATGCAGCTTTACTTTTAATCGGTGAGAATATCATGAAATTTATATATGTTATAAGAGTATTTTACGAGGACATTTACATAAGTTTGCATGTTTTATATTGTCCTATGATTTCCCATGTTAAATTTACGAAGACGGTCCTCGTAAGAACGAAAAGTCCTCGTAATGGCCGCCTGACAAAAAAAAAGTCCTCATAAAATACGCTTGTAACACGTGTGGGTGTGGGTGTGTGTGGGTGTGTGTGGGTGTGTCTTCATTTTTCTTCCGACGCGACGATGGAAGGCTCTACCAGCCGTCTCTGCTGTCTGGTGCCAGCAGAAGTGCGGAGCTCTCATCCGCTAAAACCACCGTCACATGAGACTGTTTTGTCCTTCTTCGCGAACCGCCGTAAGGCATTACTTCGGGGAAGGCAGCCGAAGCCTCGAGATGCCCTCCGCCGAGTTATGGCACTTGACGGATAGCTGATTTTATTGCTATCTGATGGCAATCTGATGGCAATCAGCTTTCCAACGATGGACTTAGCGGGTTGGACCACTGTATCCCATCCTTCCTGTGAGAGGAGCAGGACCCTCCTAAGTCCCTCCAGTGTTAGAGGATCTTCTCCAAACTCTGGGAGCTGTTTCCCGCTCCTCCTCAAATCGTGGACAGTAGAAGAGGACGTGTTCCGCGTCTTCGTCACTCCCAGGGAACGTCGGGCACTCGGCGCTATTGTAGATGCGAATTCGATGTAGGTAGCTGCGGAAGCAGCCGTGCCCGGTAAGTACCTGGGTCAGGTGGAATGTGACGAATGCATGTCTTCTACTCGTCCACTCCGCCACATCCGGGATGAGACGGTAGGTCCATCGCGCCTTGGATGCTGATTCCCATCGTTGTTGCCACTCGTCCATGGTTTTATTGGGCCATTCATCGCAGCCTCTAGCGTCATCGGCGCTTCTCTGATATATACGCCTACCTTCACGGTATCGTTCGGCCCTCTCAGCTGCCATTAGGTCCATAGGAGGAACTCCCGCGATGTCGGATACGGTGCGATACGCTCGGGCCGCTTTTAGCGCCACTGTTCTGCAGGCATGCCGGCAAGTGACTCCGTAGGTCTCTTTGCTTCTAATATGTACCCAATCACGCGAGCCACTTTCAACGCCTTAGTGCCTGTGTTTTGAAGATGTTCTTTAAACGACAGTCGCGCGTCGAGTGTAACCCCAAGGTTTAATAGCGTCCCTTGTTATAGCGTTTTTTACATCCTCTTTTGCGTTCTAGAGATGAGCACGGCCTCCGTTTTCTCAACCGCCAAACAGAGTCCGTTGTTTCTCATCCATCTAGCCATCACCTCAACAGCGTCATCTCCAAGGTATTGCACCTCGTCGATGGTTTTTGTGACGACGGTGAGTGCGATGTCGTCCGCAAAAGCTACAATCGTAACCCCGCCCGGAAGCGTTTGTTTGAGCAATCCGTCATACAAGACGTTCCAGAGCAGTACCGAGTCCTAGTACAGAGCCCTGTGGCACGTTGTCGTAGAACAGGGTTCGGTCTGTCTGGAAACTTTAGATGACCCTTCTGAGGTAAAGTGGTATCTTTAGTTCCTGTAAGGCTAGCATGGTGCAATCCCAGCTGGCTGAGTTGAAGGCGTTCTTGATGTTAAGCGCGATGAAGGCACACATCTGCCTGGTATTCCGACTGTCACTGATGGCATTCGTGGTTATCGCCTTCACCCTGTCTATTGCATCAATGGTTGAGCGACACTTCCTGAAACCGCACTGGTTATCAGAAAGACCTCCGGCTCCATCCCGCGGCCCCCGCGTTCCACCCTCTCCCCCCACGCGACGCTCTCCCGATCCCCCCACCCCCCCCCCCCCGCCCCCGGTGAGGGGACAGACATACTGATGGATATGTGAAGGTTTCCACACACCCGAATGACCGCCTTGCTAGTGGTATCCCTCACCCATTTCGGATCCCTACGATCCCGGTATTGCTCACTGATGATGGCTATATCGGCCTTCTCTTCTCTGGCCAGCTGGAACAGCAGGTCATAGGCGACAACGCAGTGGTTAAGATTAATTTGGAGCACCTTTGTCGTTCGTTGCTCCGCTCTCTTGTGCATCCTGGAGTTTTGCCGCACAGTCTGGTATTTTATGCCCCTCTTCATCACATCGAAATCATTGCGCCGACCGATGAACCAGGTTCTTGCATGCCCTCGCCATATGCCCGCGTTCGTATCATCGATAACAACGCGAGGGTGCTTGATGTAGTCGAACCCTGCAGTTGACCCAGCCTATTCTAAGCTTTCCCTTTTCTAGCAGCATTTTTGCCACTTTTGAGGGAAGAAGGCTATGGCTGTCTGGGAGCCACCATATGACCTCCTAAGCTTAATGTCCTCTGTGGCCACCACCCCTCGGCTGGCCACCGCAATGGTGACAGCTTGTACCACTTCGTCCGCAGTTGTTGCTTCGTCCATGTCCATGATTTTTATGGACTCCTTATGAGTCAGGATTTTTACGTCAGCTGACTCCAGTCCAACCCATCTCCAGGGGCAACTCTCCTGTTGGGCTGTGGATGTCATCTTTCTGAGAATGTCGACATAGGATAACCCGTCCGATTCCTTAATCCTGATGGCATCGGGGCGAGAGTGCCGTAGTCCGATTTTGGGCTTGGGCATATCTCTATTATGTTGCCCGACATCCCCAGTTGGATGCTCCTACCTACGTTCGTTTTCCTTTCCCTTTTCCTTTATCTTCTTGTTGTTCTCGTCTTCTTTTTCCCATTACCTTCTCTTCTCTTTTCTTCCTCGTTTCACCCCTGTCCACAATGGTAACCCAGTCAGGACTTTTCGAGTGGGCTTGCTGCTGCTCGGTGTTACCTGCAGCCCTGGTAAAAACGGAGACGTACCTGTACTCTTAAAAGTGCAAATTCACGCTTATTTTTACATTTTAAGCGTACTCAGAGCGTTCTATAAGCGTGAATTTGTACTTTTAAGCGTACGGTACGCTTCCATTTTTACCAGGGAGGCGATGGCAACTCTTCATCGACTGCCTCCTCTCTCGCCTTTTTGTTGTTTGGAGGCATGATCGATAGAGATCTGGTCTCTCGCTTGTTCCTATCGTTTGCTTGATTAAAGATGGGAGAGGTTTGACTCATCCCATTCTGGCGAGAGTTCGCCGCACGCTTCGTAGCTTTAGGCCAAACCTTACAATAGATTTTGAAGGCCCTAATGGTGGCTCTAGCCATGCTTTTGAGCTCCTTGTGGATGTTATTTTCTTAATAAATAATAATTTCTTAATAAATCTTAATTTCTTAATTAAATCCAGGATAAACTCGACGAGGGTCTCGAACTTTTCCTCAAGTCGCTCTAGTTTTTGTATCCTGATCTTCTGAGCATTCGTCACTTGTAGCTTCTCTTGCTACCGAGGCCGAGTGACTAACCTCCGCAACCTGTTCGTGAGTTTGCCCCCCCCCCCTCCCCCACCCCCGCCCAAAATCCGTGGGGCCAGCGTCGGCCACCGCGGCTTTCACCCGATCGGAACCGGCGGCGGGATTAAGCTGTGAAGCCATACCCGCTTGGGGTAGTATCGTATTTAACTCACTATCCATTTTTGGATATTTTTTACTCGGGATTCCTTCCCCTACCCTGTACCCTAGGCAGGGACCCTTACAAGGTGCTAACATCCGGGTCAGATGTGCCAAGGTTTTTTAACGAGATTGTCACTCCTCCCCCTCCTCCTTCCTCGCCTCTTGTGAAACGAGGCCCCGGGCTTGGGACCGGCTTAGCGGAGTTGTGTGTGCGCGTGTGTGTGTATGTGTGTGGGAGGGTCGAGTTTTTAACCGTAGGTATTTAATAATAATTTTTAATATCTACAAAAGTGAGCGATATACAAAAAAATTATTGAAACAAAAGTTGTCAAGGACAATTGTGGTCATCTTTCTGCATTATTAGTTTTTACCTTAATGTCAATGTTGACAATAATTTGAAGGTGAAATTCATTCTTTTTAATGGGAACCACTATTTTTGACGCTGGATATGAAATGAACGGAAAATGTTACGTTCAAAATTATATTTTCAACAAGGTCGTGGCAAGGTCAAATGAAGGTGAAATTTGTGAAAATTGTGGCATAATAGGTGTTAGATCAGAATAGACGTTGGAAAGTGGAAAATGCTTCGGAAATAAATTGTCAGTGATGGAAATGATCATTTTGTGGTGTCAATAACGTTTATCTCGAACTTGATTTTGAAGGCTATTTCAAGATGAAGTAGGGGTTACCATTAAATATAATGACTTTCATCTTCAAATAACTTTCAAAATGGAGATTAATATAAATACGAATAATGCAGAAAGATGACCCCCATTGTCCTGGCCAGCTTTTGTTTATACAATTTTGTGCATCACTTTCTTTTGGAGGTATATTTATGCAGATAAAAAACTAACCGGATGTACGTAGATGTTCTTTAATACAATAATTTAATTTATAATTTTAAGCTGGTAATGAATCATGTCCTCAGCCACAGACATCGGAACATTTAGCAGCGATTGAAATAATGAAGTTAAAGTACATTATAATTTTACAAAATAAAATAGATTTAGTAAAAGAAGGACAGGCAAAGGAACAATATGATCAAATTTTGAAATTTGTTCAAGGTATTGTGTTATAAATTTCATTACTAATTGTAGCATTTTGTAATAAAGTGATGTAAAATATGTAATAATAATGTTCATGACAGGAACCGTTGCCGAGGGTGCCCCTATAATACCTATTTCTGCTCAACTTAAATACAATATTGAGGTTCTATGTGAATATATCACAAAAAAGATTCCAGTTCCTTTGCGTGATTTTACATCTGAACCACGATTGATCGTTATTCGTTCATTTGACGTTAATAAACCGGGTTGCGAAGTTGATGATTTAAAAGGAGGCGTTGCCGGCGGCAGTATCCTAAAAGGAGTATTGAAGGTAAACAATCACTATACCTATATTAAGTATCTCTTGAATGTTTTAAGCGATGATAAAAACTTATATTACGTAATATATACGATTTTATAGTTTCTCTTAATTTTTTACACCATTAACGGCATTAGAACGCTGACGGTATACCGGCAACTGCCGATCGAGGTCGACAGCGGTTTCGAATTCGTACCTTCGCCAGCAATGTTTATTTTCGATATTTATTTTAATAAATTCGGAAATACATTGCCAGACGGGGATTCGAACTCGGGACCTTCGCGACGATCAGTTCGTGCGAACTAAGCTGACGCCTTAGCAGGCACGACCATCTCGCCGCTATCTGTGTAGTATATATAAATACTATATACTACGCAGATAACTTATGCGACGATTTTCGAAGTGTTACGTGTACATATATAATACTTTAAAAATATGGCAGGTTGTCATAGATAGATACGACGTGTATACTTATTATTCTTACTCTCTAATGTACAAACTAGCGAAAATTAAACCGTTTGTATAAAAACAAACAATTTCCTCCACACGGCAAAATACAATTATTTCTGTGTTTTGCTCTCGACCTTTGTCCTAGTCGGCATAACTCAGAAACCTTCCGAACTTTTCACGGATCATCATAGTGCGTAATGGCATTACTCTGTCCACTCAACAAAATAACTATTTTAGTTTTTTGCATTTGAAGTGCCCATTTACAATAACATTATACAATACATAGAATAATTCCAGCTCGTGTCTTTCCTTATGAAATATAATTAATCTTCTTTGTATATAAAAACTCTTGTTTCTAGAGAGATTAAACGACTGAATGAAGTTAATAACAAAACACTGGCAGGAATTATTTCCTATATAAAAGAACCGACTTAACAAATTTCTTCTTTTTCTTCATTTCATTTCACTAATTACACTTTAATTAATTCACTCACTAAGTAGACGGTCACTCAATTTTCTGTATGCTCAGAAAAAGAACGTTTAAAAAATACGATATATATTTTAACTCTTAAAATTCTTGTTTTGGAGATATATTCAAAGTTGAGTGCATGTATATTTCACTATAATTACACCTCCTTTTTTCATTTTACTAGAAAAAAATTCGTCAAGTGAGATTTTATAGGTACGGTTATTTATTATACTATATGGAATAATTGCAGGCTGTGTCTTGATTTATGAAATTGAAATTATCGACTTTCTATACGTAAAAACCATCTTAGCAATTAATTTTTTTAGTATAATGAATAAAGTAAGTGTTATTAGCGAAAACAAATGCTCCTTCGGTCTTTTTTTTAAAAGCCAAAGGCTAACGGAGAGTAATCTTTGAAAATATCTCAAACATAAAAAATGTGACATCAGGTGCGATGGTTTCAAAACACCGTAATTACATCAAACAAACAAATATATATATATTTCCATGTAAAAAAACTGACAACTTCTTTTTGTCTGTTTTATCTTTACGCTGAAGGAAAGATTTGAAAAAAAATTTTGATTTAAAAACAAATGGCGGCCGTTGTAAAAAAATGTACTCTATATATCTGTAATATATTCGATTTTTTGCTCTAAAAAAATGTTTTAAAAAAAATTGAACATTCTTCGTTCAGCAACTAGCTGTTATCACAATAAATAAGTGGCATAAATTGGTGTTGATCGACTTTATAGTTTTTTAGTAATCGTGTCCACCGCAAAGGTAATTTCGAAAAAACAAGATTCTGAGATAATCGCCTTTAAAGTTTAAAGTTCTAATAAATATTATGGCGTAAATTTTGCTCGAATGGGTCGCACCATCTGCGACACTCCGTGAACCGTCCCGACAAAGGACTTTGGCATCTCGACGACGCCCTGCAAGGCGCACGGGTCGATTCGGTATTTTCGCCGACACGCGAATATCATTCCGAGCCCTCCTAACTCGGGGTACCCGTACCCGCACTCGTCGGAGAACTAGAGCTTCCTCAGCGGGGGTTGGTCTCCGTCTCTTCCGCACCTGAAAATTGCGACACACTAACGTACTCTTCAAATATACAAATGTATTTGCAGAAAAAGTATTCAACAAACAATCACAATTTATTATAATATACTTAAGACCGAAGCCACTTACATTCGTCTACGCGCCTCTCGTCGATGGCGTTACGGACAGCTTCTTGCAGGCCCATCTGTGGGGTAATAGCCTCCTAAAACCAAAATAGCCCGCTCTACAAATTTGTTCCTCGGCCGGAATCCCCCGTTGGCCTGGTCGCAATATCGGAAATTTCTCCGCGATACTCCTCGCTCGGATATAATAAAAAAAATACCCTCATCAATGTTCACAGGGAGTCTGACTCTCTCGCCGCGCACGCTCTCGCGGTTTCGGTAGTAATGCTGCTATTGGTCCCCAGCTACAAGCCAATGGCCCGGGGGGACTCGCATCACGGTATACATACACGTACCGCTCTCCCGGCGATCGGAGTTACTACTCCAAGTCACTCAATACTTCTTAAACCGAACAAATAACGGAAACATAATATATATTCGATGCTATTATCTGAGATCGTGGTGGCGGACGACATCGCAGTGTAACGATACGTTACAAAACCCTCCTTTGCCTTTGATTCGCGCAAATGTACAATTGAAAAGTTCTATAATATATTGGTATATAAATTAAAAAATTATTTAAAAATTACAGAGATTTCGTAACTCTGCTAGAGGTAGTGGATTGGGTGTTTGAGGGGCGAGTTGCCAGTCAATGTGGGCGCCCCAAACCTTCCATCGTGCTTAAAGGCCAACAGTGCCTTCTTCTTTCTTCGGCGTTCTCGAGCGCCCGTCTCTAAATTGAAGGAGAAAGGAGGACTTAGTTAAGCCGGGTTACTCTAATTTATATGACTTTTAATAGTCGGGTACCTATGAGTCGGTTCGCAATCGAGGCGCCCTGTCTCGATCCCAGAATCGACCGAGGATGAGATCTGGTGCTGTTAACTACGGCCCAAAAGGGTTGCTATCCACTGCACGAGCATCAATTTTCCGGGTCTCCCCTAAACATGTATGTTCCTAACGTGCTATATTCAACTGGTGAAAGCAAATTCAGGCTATTTTTCGTCTTGGATTTTGCGCTTTTTGTATAAATAATAGATTCAGGAGGCGCTAAATGAATGGGGAGAGGGAAAATGAGAGAGATTAAGAGATAGAGAGACAAGGAAGTAGATATGCAGCAAATGGGGGAAGACATTAGAAAATCTCGGTCGTGCAGAAATTACTCGAGAGTTTCATGGATCCCAGAATATTTAAGGCGGAGTAAAAAGAGAGAAGGAAAGAAAATACAGATGATAGCGAGATGGAGATGTGGGAATGAAGAAAGGGGGACTATGTACTGGTTGGAGGAGAAAGACAGAAAATGCAGAGTATGTGAAAAAGACAGAGGAAATAAAACACATGAGAGAAGACTGCGAGCTAACGAAAAATAAAGGGGGGAGGGGGAGATAGATGTGTTGCACCAAGATGGAAGAGGGTATGAATAGATGAATGGTAGAAATAGTGAGAAAGGATAAAGAAAGAGAGAGAGAGAGAAAGAGAAGGAGAGAGAAGAAACGGTGTGAATGAAAGTGAAAACGTGACAAGTTATGTGAGTGAAAATGTCATTAAGATTTAGAATGTAAAAAAAAAACAATGAAATAATGTAAGAATGGATGTAAAACAGAAGTCCGCGTAATCACAAGGTGTGAGCACGTAAATAAACTATACTATACTGTACTATAAATAATAGATTTTTCGTCACACCTTCGCAAATTCATGGGCTTTACGTGCCGGTCAAGTAAGTGGAAAGTCGCCAATCGCCGCCCGAGAAAGCCACGCAGCTTCTGCGCATGTGCAGCGGGTTTTTCGCGAATATTTTCCGACCTCCGGGCGTTTTCTTTACCGGGTTTTTGCCAAAGATTCGATCCGAACATCGCGGTAAAAATAAACATTTATTCTTTGATTGACAATAGACGAGGAAGTATTCTCCACGCCTCCCGAAATCAAAGAATTAGCTGTACGAGCAGCGAAACAAATGTTGCCGAATAAGTCGAAAAATCGGTATGAAGCTTCGTACATAACCTACAAAGAGTGGAAATCCAAAAAAGGAATAAAATCGCTATCGAGTGAAAATGTACTACTAGCATATCTTCATCACCTATCAATAAAGTCAAAACCGTCGACTCTCTGGTCCACATATTCGATGCTAAAAAGCATGATAAGTCTTGAAGAAAACATAGACATAAACAAGTACGCTAAATTACAATGTTTTCTGAAAAGGAAATCTGACGGATATACACCTAAAAAATAAAAAACTTTATCTGAAAATGATGTACAGAAGTTCTTATCTGAAGCCCCGGATGAAATGTATTTAGGA
>JAPYZR010008928.1:0-17212 GCA_030522945.1 Trichopria nigra | reverse complement strand
TTCGAATCTATATATTTTTGCATATTATTATGTGTTTTCTGAAATCCAATACCTTCACTAGATTTCGTCGGTTTTCTTTAAATAACTTAATTTTTAATTATTTATGTATGTGTTGGGGGGGGAGGGGGGGGGGGGGGGGGGGGGGGGGGGGTCGAAGCCCTCCAACGTTCTTACTATTTTTCGAAATAATGGTATAATGGTCCACTTTTGCCCCTCTCTACAGGTCAATAAGGGGCCAAAGTCATGCCTGTGTTACATAAAATTTATTTTTATTTTAGACACGACAAATTATTTTTGTTGAGGGATGCATTTAATGTTCTACACATTCCAAGTTGAGAAAGTAATTGAAAATATAGAAATTCGTAATTTTTTGTTTTTCAACCTGATATGTTATAGAGAGTTCTTATTTTTACGAATGACACGTACCAACTTGTTTTTACGTATTGTTTTTTCGTCAGACTAGTAGTATACTTATGATAATAACGTATAATAGTATGAAATGCATAACGTACAATTCAAGCAGGATGTTTTACATTTTGTTTAATGAACTGTCTTCGAGTGACCATTAAATATTGATTACGAACAAGAAATTCCATAATATTTATTCTTAGAAGATTTGATTGCAGGTGGTTTTAAATGTGTACGTGGAAAATTATGTGTATATGTATATAGAGAAATTTTTATTAACATCACGCAGCATTGACATTGACCGAGCGTCTAATTATTATTTGAAAACTCGATAGTACTGCATATGTCTTATATTTCTGCTCTTAATTGTATAATTCTGTCAAATATTATTTAATAATATATAAAATCTGATTGAAACCGTAGATCGAGTGTAATAATGACTTGTATATACTTTGATATCCGCCGAGGCATAATTTTAAAATTAAAAATGGCGAATTTACAATCTGATTGTAGTAGTATATTCCTTCTGTAAAGTTGTTAAAAATAATGACTATATGTACCCCTTTATAGGTTATGTTTGATGATGACTAATCTATTATTACATTTTCAAAATTAAAAATGGCAGATGAAGTATGTCGGAGGCATTTTGAGAAACATATATTCTGGATAAAAACACATGACATTAAGTACTTATGTGGTTTTTGGGGCAATGTGTTCGACTATAAGATTAAAATGAAAAATTAAAAATGGGGGCTGAAATTAATTTAATTATTTATTTTTCTTAATTTGATTTTGTTTTATTAATGATAATTATGGAGGCAATTACACAATTGTATGCTGAAATAGATTGTGATTCTGCATGTGTCTGAGATAGTATCATAATCTCAGACTTTATAAAATCTTTATAATCTTGCAGATGTAAGTAAAGAGATTTAGAAAAAAAAGTAACTTTCATAATCACTATTGTATAATTACCACTTAAGTCGTATAATTGATTACGTTGATATCCTATATAATTTTCTAATTTGAAAAATGTGCAAATTTTAAAAGCCCTCTACCCCAACTGAGATTTTTTGAAAGGTTTTGAATGCATACAATTTTTTAGATCTTTTCTCATCGTTTTTTAATTTGGTAGACATTGAAACGAACAATTTTTCAAAATGTAGCCAAAAAATTTGGAAAAAAATGATTTGAAAATTGAAGACATTTGGGATTTAATGGGTTAACATGTCCTTACATTTATACTGTTCTACGGATCTTATAATAATCTTCAAGCAGAATTTATTATTTATGTGGTTCAAAGTTCTGAATTGCATTGCTTAAAGTGCATAAAGCGTGTCCTTACGATTTTCTACTCAGCCCCTGAAGTGATTGGAACAGTTGATAAAATCATGTCACTCGACTTTTAAGTCAAGTCAATTCCAAAATTACACGTAATGAGCAATTATTTTTTAGTGTTAATTAGCAACAAACTTAGTAAGTTTTTTTGTAAAGTGTCGAATATAATTTTTTTACATATTCAACGGATCTTCATAAAATTATTTAATAAATTTCTTTAGTAAAATTTAAATTTTTTTTTACTTTAATAATAAAAAATAAAAAAGTCAAGAACTAATAATATGCTGTAACTTTAAGAAATTTTCGATTTTGCGAATTTTTGACTTGGGCGGGCGGAAGGGGGGGGGGGGGGGTATAAAGTTTATAATAGTTACCAACTAACCTAAAAAGTAAAAAAGTGCAAATTTATAATTATTAAAACCTTTTTTTTTTCAAAACTTCCCTAGTAGAAATCTGTTTCTAAATATCCAGGCGTAAGCTTGGTCCTGACTCGCGCCTTGATAGATATCCGGGCGCGAGTCAGGGCCAAGCTTGCGCCAGGATATTTACAAACTGATTTCTACTAGGGTTGGGCTCTGGGAATGTAATTTTACATAATAAAATGCAATTCCCAAAAAAATAGAAGCCACATAATATGAAAATTGAATTTTTCATTTACAACATTTCTCGTTCACTTTTCGTCTAATTTCGCACTTGAACGATCTTATGTATATACCGTTTAGAACTACAGTATCAAAGACCAAATTTTGAATAAAAAATAAAACTGTCGATAATTTGATTATTTAAATTTGATTGATTTCAAATTGCGAATAACAAATTTTAAATTTTTTTACTGAACGTTATCAACTTGAAATTAATTGTAAAGTTATAAGTTATAACTTTTTATTTCTTTTTAACTCTTTAACTTATGTACATTTTGCGTGTGCTTTTTCATATAAGTAAGGAAAATATAAAATCAAAAAATCATCTTTACTCATGAGAACTTTGTGAAGAAATAATAAACTCTTCTTCAAGATTATTACGAACAAGACGTATTATTAAGACTAAGACTATTTAATTGACCATCTGAGATACAAAATCTGAAAAGAATTATTTTGTAAACGCAGTTATATGAAGACTGCTATATACAGTAATGTATAAAAACGTATATGTACACATATATTCACATACAAATTATACATGAAATTTCCTAAATCCTAAAGAATAAATTCTAAAGGAACAAACTAATATAAATAAGGGCTTTTTCGTAAAATATCGTTTATTCACAAAGATCGAGAAAGTTTAAATTACGCTTAAAATTATATAACTTTTATGACTTTCTATTTTTTATTTCCTCTTTTTCATCCTAAAAAAGTCGCATTAATCCCATGCAGCTCTTCATTTATAATTTGAAACCGCAAATCCTCTTTCATGTTGGTAATCAGATCACATTGCACAACGTTTTTGAAACATATGATGACTTTGATAACTTCGAAATGCCTGGAAAAGGTCGAAAAATGCATGAAATCTGACCAAGGTGCGGATGATTAATCTCTATAAGCGTAATAGGAATTCAACACCATAAACGTATATATATGCAATACCCATCCCCCCCCCCCCCCTTTCAAGTTCCCCGCCCCTTTTTTTATAATTGATTTTCTTTCATCAAAACTTAATTAATTAAAGTCAATTATTAAAAGTCAATTTAAAATTATTGATGGTGAGAGGTCACAAACAATTACCTTCGATTATTTCTTATATGATGTATGTATAAATAATATAAGCAATGATTTTCCGATGTAGTCCATACCGCTTGTAATTCTGTTATGACTTATTTACTAGTCCATTAGTAAAGACGTGTGTTCGACTTGCAATAGTCATTTGCGTCAATTTGTGGGTTGCAGATGATGTCGAGAGTATGACTGGCGAGATAGAAAACGGAGACTTGGCTGTCCGAGACGTCGCAGACCTCCTCCAAGCGCAGTATGCTATCATAACTGGTAAGATTGGAATTTGTTGCCTATAAGAAACTACACTTGATTAACATATGGAAAACCTGTTATACTTGACTTTTTTTACATTGCCTTTATTTTCACGCATCTTCGTCCGAACCCCGTCTTTTGTTTCGCCGCGTTTTCCCGACATCGCTTCTTTTTGTTCCCTCTCTGGCAAACCTGGAATTTATTTACTGTTGAAAATTATATGCCTGAATAATATGACGCAACTACGTACGGAATGGGTTTCATTTAGCCTGATGTTCGTTTTAGGCATAGCTGTAAAGCGTAAATTGCACTTACGTGCATGTGTTTTATACATTGCTCTTGCGGTAGCGATGAGTCAAGAAGAGCTTTTCTTGCACAATTTAAAAATTTTTTAATTGTATTTTAGAATTGTTTTGCTTAACTATAATATATTGTAAAATTCACCTCTTACTGGTGTAGAATGTACTGATTTGTTTGGAGAAATAGTTTGGAACTACGGGTTTTACATGCGTGATTAATATCATGAGCATGCATCGGGCGTAAAGTTGATCGTTGTTACCCCATCAAATGTAGTCAGTCAGTAATGTAAAGTGGAAAAGGAATTGATGAAAAGTGATTTCACACGAAACAGAAGCAGAACAATTATCATTTAGTTAGCACGAAAGATATAAATACAAAGTATATATAATACCAAAAAACTATACATTTGAAACAATGCAACTATAATGAACACTTTATAGATACAATGTTTGTTTTTATTACTTGTTTAGTCGAAGATACGCAAAATACATATATATATATATGAATTTATAGCTCTTTTATTTGTATTCTTTTTGTATCGATGTGGCTGCTACAAGTATAACATAGTCCAGCAACTGCAAAGTAATATACAAGTTGGAAACTATACGACGAAACTTTCGTTCATTCTCATTATGCACATTCGCACAAATAAAAATGACGCGTGGAAAAGTTACTAGATGAGAAATTGATTTAGATCTATAACGCAGCTATTAAAAGTTTATGATTCGACGCGAAGAAAGATAAGTTCAAGTCGATTGCTTTGGTTTGACGTCTACTTTAGAAACCTGTGAAATGAAATATACATATATATATAGAATAGGAATTTTCATTAAAAACGTTCTGCAAATTCTTATACGAGTGAAACTGTACGCTTAACATCGATTTTCCGACAATTGATTTAATCTTGGTTACATACTCGTCTATATAAACCCACCATTGCAAGTGCTTGCGTATTTATGTTTGGGAGTAAAGAATTATATATATATATACTGTCAGTAGGCCTATTGTTAACGAAAAGTGCTTTTCCGATTGGCTGGTTTTGATCATTAGAAAATGCAATCAAGTCGCAACCATTGTTTTCATGTAATTGTTTTCAATGATGCACAAAATCCTGTTACGAATTGTGCTTTTGACATCATTCTGAACTGCTTATATAAAAGCTGATAACATTTACCATAAATTATATATATATGATTTTGACTTTTGCCCGTAATTTCGATTGTTGGCAAAATTTCTCGTTTTCTCGCATATGATTGGAGAAATCTTTTAAAATGTTTTTTGCTGAACTTTGAAAAATGATTGGACCAAAAGTTAAGGAGTCACGGACATTAAAAAAAAAAAAAGATTGTAATGGTAGGACATGTAAAAGAACAATTAAATATGAATGTAACAAAATAGTCACATATATAGATTACTGTAAATTAGGGCTAGTACGGTATTTGAATATTTAATGCACAAAAAAGACCGAAAAACGATTTATGAAAAATAAACTTATTTTACAGTTTGTCTCAATAGTCAGCAGGTAACTTTTGACAATCGATAGATTTTCACTAATAAAATTTCAATTTTTCGCTTTAAAATGAAATCCGCGAAAAAAGTAAGCTCTAAATACATTGAAAAGGTGCAATCGAATTTGACCCAATCTGGATTAAACTGTATTTAAATTGCGTCGAATTATTAAATTGGATTAATTGATTTGTCTATAAATCAGAGTTAACAAGCAGTACATATGCAATATCAATCACAGAAATGTGTTTCGATCCTGTACGCATTTTCATTGTGAAGCGTGAATTATAATGAAGATGAAGGCCTCCACTTAACAATTTGGACAAAGTCATAAAATTAGTTTCAAAATTAATCTATATGTATACATCAGGTCCTGTCGTCTAGAAAAGAAAGAGATACAAATTCATATGATTTAGTTTCAAATGTTATTAGAAATGACTTGAAGATACTAAAACTGATCGTAAACGACTCGCGGCATTCATTGAGCGCATCATTTCTCAGTTATAGGGATTATTGAGCTGCAATCGTGCCATCAGTACGGGTCCATGGACAATAAAATGCAAACCTCGATTTGTATGTCAGTGTGCTGGAGTCGGGTCAGCTGATCAATAAACGTTTCCTAATGAAAACGGTAATGCTGCCGTTTGTATAAACCGTATAAACCCCTGACGAATCCCGTGTAATCCGTTAAAACCGGTTTCTTCCATGTGGAGAGAAGAAAAGCGTGACTTTCCGCTCAGTTTCCGACATCAGGCTTGCCGCGGGAATGTCTTCCCATCCCCGACATTTTTTTCCATGCACGACTATAATGCCGTGGGAAAATGCAATTACTCACCTCGCCGGAAACTTATTACCGCTATTACCATTAAAACGCGCCAACTCTGTATACATAGTCGTATGCTATATATACGTATAAACACTTCACGAACTATATACCTCAGTGAACCCGAGGAATCTCTGTGAGTCTTGTTTGAGACGATCAAACTGGTGTCGTTGCGATAAATCAGAATTATTATAAAGGGACACATTCATGCGGCGAATTATTAAAGGTTCCATGCTTCATTTACGATGGGTACTCATTTTGGCGAAATTTCAAACGGCTATATATATATGATGCTGGAATGACAGCTTGGGGACTTGTTGCATTTAGTTAACTTTCAGAGGGGACGTTAAAATTAGATAATTTACAAAATATTTAAGCGATGCGGCTAGACGACGTTTTACGATTTGACTTTTTTTCTGCACATATGGCCATTACAGTTCAAATCTAAAAAAGTTTTGACATAATGTCAAACACTTTTTTGTATAGCCCAACGTTTCGACCAACTGTAGGTCCTCATCAGGGGCACATTATGTCAAAACTAGTTTAGATTTGAACTGTAATGGCCTTTCTTTAATCAAAATAAATAATTTATCAACGGTTCATTAATAAGGAAAAATTATAGTAAAATGTAATAAAATTTAATAAAATGCTGTATATAATATGTTTTATATACGTATGTAAAAAAATTATGTGTTTCAAAATCATTAAAAATGCAATATGATTGTAAATCGTGTTTTAATTGAGTATTAGCGCAAGTTACAATCTTTTAGATTTGACCTGCAACTATTGTCAGAATTGACCTAAACAGATTTTTGAGTTTATATATATACTCAACTTTTATATACATAATCTATTATTACTTTATGTATAATCATATATAATTATGATTAAGATCAGTCTTGTAAAATACATGCCTGGAATGGATTCGAATACCAATTGGATAAAATTTAATAGAATGGAATTCTGTCGAATCGAATTGTTTAGAATTGAATCAAATGTTAAATAAAATACTCACTGAATGATCAACAGGGTATAGAAATTATATAAGAGTCTGTCGTCATTGTGTGAATCTCACCGAACAGAATGGAATGATTTCGAATAGAATCGATTAAAGGACTGGAATAGAATAGAACAGAATTAAATTGATGAAAACCGGAAAAAATGGAATGGAGTCGATTCGGATTCAATTTAATCATTGCATTAAACCGGATTGAGTCAAAATACTCCAAATATATATGTACACACGTTGCATTGTATCGTCGAATCAACGAATTTAGGCGATTTAGACTCAGATGAATTAAATCGAATTCCATTCAATTAAATTAAATCGCAGACTCTGATGAATGCAAACGAATCGAGTCAAATTAAAAAAAATTTGAAACGAAATTGAGACACCCAACATTTCATCTATAACATTCAACGTCTATATTATTTATAGTACACTACTATATACTATATTATATATAATATATATAAGAAACGTGTTAACTGTTGTTAACATAGTACAGTATTTAAAAAATTATTATTTATTTTAAATTAATGTTATTATATTATCATATCATATCATTATTTTAAATAGAATCGAATTAATTGAAATCGAGTTCAATGTTGAACCCCGGGAAAAATTTAGTAAATTGAACTAAATATTAGGTTAGTCGTATTTACCATACAAAATCGTTTAAATCAACGACATAACCAATATATAATGAACTAAATTGTAGTTATTAAAACTAAATATGAATCAAGTAAACTGCATGGAAGTCATATTAACGAAATATATTTAGTTGGTTTCAACTTAACTAAATATATTTAGTTGAATTTACTGAATTTTTCTCTCATTGTAATAATGCATAATAAAAGATGTCTTCTTCATAAAAAGAAAAATGGCAAGACCAAAACGTCAAAAGAGAAATTAATCCAATGTAAATCAGACTCACCAACGAATAAAATCTAAAACATCAGGATTATATATATTATTACACGCATATTCAAACGATATTTCGTCACTCGGACAATTATTAACGAACCTTGAACTGTTACATGGTAATTGTATTCACTGTACTATTTTACCAATTAGATGAAAAAAACGGTATCCCGATTTTTTCCTATAATTACAATAAGTAATTATAACGTGGTCCCAAATACCGAGTTATAACGTGCCATAAACTGGAGGATACACATTAAATATACATTAGGAAGGTCAATTATCTCAGTGTGTGTATATATATATATATACGCATAATACTTATTATACCAGTGTTTGTTTTAATTTAATATTTCTCTAGTGTAACAGGTTATGTTAAGAAGAGTTTTTCTTTATTCAAAGAAAGTATATAAATTAATTGAAGAAATAGAAAATATCATAAATATGTTATTATATTAATATTTTCAATTAAATTGATAAAATACATTTTTATTAAAAAAGAAAAAAAACAGTTATAAATATAATTGTTTATATAAGTAAATTCGATTTTAATTTTATTTATATACTTGTTCCAAAATGGTAAATCTTTTCTAAATTTAATTTATTTTTTTTTTTTTTTTTTTTGCATTGCTGTAAAAGTAATATAAATTTATTATACATATATATATATATATTCGATTTAATGTTTTTGAATATAATGTCTTTTTAAAACATATTAAAAATAGTTATGTTTAACAAAATTCAATTTAATTGGAAATATTCTATAATATTTATATTGCTGCTACGTTATTTTATATATAAGTAATATCGTTACAGGTGGCAAAACACGAGAGGGGTGTCCCATTATCACTTTTTCCGATAATGGTAATTTTTATAATTTAAGCGACCACGATTACCAGCGCCTCATGTTATACCTCACATCTGTACCAACGTAAGACATTTGTTATTATTTAAATAATGTAGCTGCCAATAATTCATTTGAATAACTCATCCCAAGTTAAATTTATGAGATACAGAAGTACAAATGATTTATGAGTATATACATATAGGTCGATCAATATTTCCTTTTTATTACAGGTTACAAGAGGCCGATTTAGGATTCCATCTGATAATCGATCGCAGAAACGACAAGTGGACCTCTGTGAAAACTGTACTTCTTAAAATTTCTGTAAGTTTATGTTTAACGATTTATTGCAATGAATGTACTAACTTTCTGTTTTATTTAACCCATTAAGGACCAAGGGGACGCAAAATGTACCACAACTTTGCGGCTCTCGCACTTTATATGAAAACTCAAAAAAAGTTACGGCACATTTTATGAAAGAAAACGCGATTTTTTTAGAAAGAAACCATTTTTAATCACCATTATCACATGAAAACCGAGTGCAATTCGCTACGATATCCCAAAATATCGTGTCCTCGAATCGTCAGCTATCAAAATCCATGGTTACACATTGCGAAATTTTTATTTTGAAAAACCGACATCAGATTCACAATCAGCGACCTCGAAAACCCCCGAGTAACGAGTTTCGGGAAAAATCCGATGAATTTGAAAAAATAGTCTCTTTACCCAGTTTTATGAAAGTAATTGGAAGTTTTAACGTTTTTTAACGTCAAAGAGCCTTATACAGTCTTTTTTTACGCTTGCGCGCCATTTTGACATCCGCCATTTTGAATTTCGCAATGTGTAACCGTGGATTTTGATAGCTGACGAATCGAGGACGCGATATTTTGGGGTATCGTCGCACATTGCACTATAGGTTTTCATGTGATAATGGTTTCTTTCTAAAAAAATCGCGAAAACTTTTTTAAACTTTTTTTTTTCATATAAAGTGAGAGCCGCAAAGTTGTGGTACATTTTGCGTCCTCTCGGTCCTTAATGGGTTAAGCTTTGGAACGCTTATCATTTAAAAGTTACACTGCTAACATTTTTTACAGTTAATACATATATATATATAATATTACCTACGTATACCGGCCATTTTTCGAATTATATTTTGCTCTTCAATTTCTTTATTTCTTGGTGTTGTAATTATATACTTTAATTATTAAATACATTAGTGTTAATTTGCGATCAAAGTAGTTAAAGTCTGTTCATACATTGTTAAGCTCGCATACCGATTTGAAAAACGAGCGTATTTAAAGTTATACAATAACTGGTTAATAATATTGCATGGCGGAGTGATGCTTCATACAACTTCAAGCAATTTTAAAGTGCAATAGAAAAATTGATTCAGATTGCTGTAGTTTTGATTATGACAAATTATTTTTAGTCATTGTAGACTTTGCAAATACATTTGCATAAGGAGTCAATGGATAAATCAGTTCCATATACTAAGTGATCGAGGATGGACGAAAAATTGTTTTTTTCTTACTTAAATTTCCCATCTTAATATACATTGAATCTATAGATTTATATATCGACGATTATACAAGACAAAATTTATAATTAGAGGAAATAAATTAATTTTCCAGGCTTTTTTCCCTGGCTTGGTGCATGTCGCTTACGTTTTGCGACCTGTTGGATTTTTGCAAAAAGCCATTTCCGAAGTATCGAATAAACTTTTTCGAGACGATTTTAAATTTCGGGTCATCATTTTGGCGAGTATATTGGAGCTCCATGAATTTATTGATAAAGACCAGTTGACGGAGCAGCTGGGAGGTGACTTGCCATACAGTCATCACACTTGGATACAAAACAGAATCGTGAGTAATTGTTAGATATTCAGTAGATACTAAGTAATTTATCCGATGCAAACAAGTATATACAGAAGTTCTTGCCTTCAAAATATTGATGTAACATAGGAATAATACGAAAAACAACGAAAAAGTCACATTATAGCAAGCTGATGTATTCGCTTATCGTGAAAATAATTTCAAACGCGGATAATATATAGTTCTCTGATGTCTTATACGTATAAGTATATTTTGCTGTTGTAAACATTTTTTGTTAGTTGATCAAACATTATGTAACTATGATCGAACAATTTTTTTAACATATATTTATACGTAATGCACATGAATATAATCCAATCGTCGTAGATAGAATCGATAAAATAAGTCCTGATTAATCTGGCGAATGGAATTCTTTGCACTTCGAAGAAACGTGAGAAAGCTCTTAAGGGGAAAAGCCGTACACTTAAATTATCTGACTAGAAGAACAGCGGGTGTATCGAGAAATACGCTACTTAACTGAATTTCAGCACTAATTACTCTTTTGCAATCTGTATATGTCAAGTAAAATTACTGCAACTATAGTAATCAACAATTACTTTTGTTAATAATGAACTTTTACACTTATTGAACTATAATATGATTGGAAATATTTTGAATATTTGCCAAAATAAATACAAAATACATATTGAATTGTATATATAATTCAAGTACAATTTTCAATTATTTTTTAATTGTTTTATGGACAGTTTCAGTTATACACGCGCTGCGAACATACATATATACACAATATTGACATCACCTCACCTTTCTCGCTTGCGAGTAAATAATACGTAGAGCTTTGAGCACCATCTGGCGAGGAATGACTGAATCACCTTAATATTGGTATATTCGTTTTAGTTAAAGATAATATCGAAATTCATTCATAAAATTTTGGTTCATATCGTACAACGTAAAAGTGACTCGTATACGTAATATGGTTTCATCTGATGACGTAACAAAAGATGTCGTAAAGTCGTGAACAAGGAATAAACGAACACACACATTTTTATAATATAATTACTGCTTGTCAAACAATAGTTGTCAAACATTTGTCAAACGAATGCTTTGTTTTAAATTTTCAGGATCTTGAGAAGTTCTCTTCAATGACCAATGACGTTTCGTTAGCGTTAGATTCTTTTACCAGACGGCTTGCCGAGATAGAATTTCCGAATAATACTCTTGCTACCACGACTTTACTCAACCAACAACAATCGGAATACAATGAACTGAAAGAGGAGATAATGAGTGCAGCTCGTCACGGAGAGACGCTCCTCGACAGTGTACGGCAACTGACCGGTAAAGGAACCGCTGATCGACTTGGGAATGTCGCGGCTGTCGAAAGGTTTGAATTTTTATTGTTTTCGTCATTCCTTGAATATTGCAGACAATTTTGTGCAATAATAATAATACAAAATAAATGTTACGTTTCGTTTCGAAATCACGAAAAAAAAAACGTTTAAATCAACACTATTTAACACATTTTTTTTTTTAAATGACCATTAACTTTTGTCTTATTATATAAATTATATAAATTAAGTACTGTGAAAACTAACGTACATTCGCAATGAAAAGCAATTGTATCGATAAGTAATTTCTATACCAAAAGCGATTGGAATTTCTAAAATTACGAGCGATTATACATTCGATTGTATTTTACGGACGATGCGGACGGCGGCTGTTGGTGATTATCCTTCACGTTCATAAGCAAACCGGATAAAAATAGATATTTATACAATTGCTCTCTATTTCAAACACTGCAGTTAATATGATGGCTACATAGAAATCAATATAGTAATATAATACCGGCTGGCGGCGTACGTAACTGATTTTGATGAAAACCATTATGGTACTGTTGTTTTCGTTTAGAAACATTTATCGAACATGAATATAAATCGAATCGTTTGTTGAATTGTGAGGAATATATTTTAAATTGGTTATATTGCAAGTACTGCCACAATGTCGAAATCGAAGGGGAAATTCTTCAATTGTACCCCCTACTCCTCTCGTCCTTCATACATCTTCTATCGCGGAATCACAGACCTATCATCACTTTTTATCATGTCGCAAACGATTGGTTTATACGTTCGCGAGGACCCCCAGTTGTAGTGATTCGAAAAGGATCACTAAACGGTACTATATATAGTCATGTCCTGTCGTGGTGCTACCGACAATTGTCTTTCAAGCTACGACAGTTGTCTGAATTCTTCGTTGATTTTTCTAGTGTTCATTTCCATACAACGCTATCATTGCAGTATTTGAAATGTATCCAAGGAATACAAACTTTTGCGAATTATGCAACAGGTACAATGCTAGTCCTATTTTTCGTGTTTAGTCCAATCACGGCGTAAAGGCAAAAATTTACGAGACGGTCAATGAAATCATACGCCCGTAAACGTAATAACTGAAAACTTTGTTTTGGGAATACCGATTAAATCTACAACATTTTCATTGTTAGGTTATTGGTGCAACTGGAAGAGACCGAGCGAACATTCGATCTGTTTTGGTCGCACCACAGTTCGCGACTAAGACACTGCCTGGCCCTTCGACAGTTCGAGCAGGATTTCAGGGAATTGCAGGCGAATTTGGACCAACATTTAAAGACAGTCGAAGACATGACGGAGGTGGGGGAAACCCAAGCCAGAATCGACCAGTTACTGCGAGAGACTTCCACTTTTCAGAGAATATGCAGGGTACGTAAATGCCACAGGAATCATTCCTCGATTTTACGACACACTAAGCACACTTTTCGCAGCACGGAATTTTTTAATTAAAGTTTTTAAATCGGAAAGAGAGATGGAGATCGATGGAAAAATGTAAAAATTTTTATTGTTATTATATTTGTTCATTATTTATTGCCGTTTTCAGTATAGCAAGTACATACAATGACCTTAACTATTTCAGAAATATTACTTTTAACAGATTGTGAGATTATTAGAAATGCTTAATTGATTAACATTTTTTTAACATTTCTCAACTTCCTGTAAAGGTTCCGTATTGCGAATCAATCAATTAGGACATATAGAGGCTATATATATATAGGTGTCACACATTTTTATTCGAAACTGATGGACGAATGTATTTCTAAATAGACATGACACATTTAGCACTTGCAAATGTCGAGCATCCATCGCAGAATCTGAATAATGACCAAATTAAAAATTTCTCTGCAAAAAAGAAAGTCAATTACATTTTTCCCAGATAAAAGTGAATCACAAATTCACGATGTAATATCAAAATAAACCTAGATAAGAATAATATATTAAAAATGAAAGAAGTAAGTCGTTGGTTTGGATACTCTTGCAGCACACATGCACATCATGCACATCAGATGTTACATTGCACCGCTTTTCTCATTTTGTCGATAGTCCTATTTGTTGCATACCATGTGGATTTGGGTCTTGGTAAGCAGTCCACTTAACAACATTCATTTGCGTATTCTACGATAGCGTATCTATACATACATATATGTACGGCCTTCCTTCAAACTGTATTTTTAGCTAAATATATATAAGTATGTTGCTCTTGTATTAATAATTTGTTTGACAATATTGCCCCTTATATATTATTTTATCAAATCTTAATTTATTAAAATATATTTAATAAATGAGGTTTTGTCGGAGAATGAAAATTCTGATTGGTTATTTGAGGTTGTTGTTCTTCAAAAATCGTCAGATACTTATTCTAATCTTTTTAGAAATATAAAAATATTGTACGTGCGGTTGGTTTCTCGTTGATTATTAGTCTACCTGTTGAAAGAAAGAAAGAGTTTTTTTAACGGCTTATCTCCTTTGAACATTACTCATCTTGGTCTGCAATGAGTCAAAACTATGAGCTAATTGCATTTCAAATATTATTTTGAAAAGTCATGAATATCATTCAAGAATGACAATTAGACTTTACGCTTATCCTCGGGAAGATTGAAAATATTGTGTATATACACCAAAGTAAATAAACAAGCACTGATAAAGTTTGCTTTTGAATTCGATATAAATATGTAACTTTTATCATGCAAATTTCGAAACATCGTCTAATATTAAACTTTTGACATTATTTTTTTCAATATCTCAGCATTTGTAATATTTTATGGACAATTGCTTAAAATTAAAATAATACAAAAATTATTTGGTAATCAAAAAGATCGAAGTCTTATCTGAATGATTTTTGAAAAGCCTTCACTCTATTCTTCATCAACGTGTTTTCAAAAATTGGTTTTCATTATTTTGAACTTCAAAATCAAATATTCTTCACAGGGCATGTCTTCTTACAAAAATTTGTCTACTCGAAAAATACTGCTATTGTTGAATGAATTCTTTAAAAAATGTGAAAAAAGAAATGCTTTCATATACAGAATACTTTTTTACGGAGTATTTTAAAATAAAATTAGTTAAAATCGGTGTAAATTTATTACATTTTCGTAGATTTTACAAAGTAATACATTATATATATTTGTAAAAAGTTTTCGAAAATTCTTTTTGTTTTTAATTTTTAATTGTCATAATAAAAACTTTAACTTTAATATTCCTGATATCTTGAAAATAAAAAGTGTATGTTTAGTAAAGGATTATAAATTTATTACGGGCGCATCTGTGGTCGCAGTATTCTAAACTGCTAATTATTGTTTGGTCGATACGCAAAACGTCGTTAATTTTACGCCGGTTTCAGTGTGTAGTTTTAATTTTAAGTCTTGCAACAAGAAAAAAGTATAACGACGAGTAAAATTTATATGTACACTATATATATATTTAAAGAAATTGCAGATTATTTGTATACGCGGAGATTGTGTAGTTAAATATAATTAAAGACATGCATAATCCGTATAATGCTATATATACAAATATTGTTTTGTGTCAAATGATTTTAAAATAGAATAAATAATAGACAAAGTAGAACATACCGGGTGTCCCAGAATTCATGTGCGATATTAAATTCTAATTCAAATTTAAACATTCATATCGAATCAAATTTCGATCAAGCTAATTGAGAATGAAACTTTATATAGAATGTGTATGTGAAATATATATCGTATGCTAATTTTGGAACACCCTGTATATAGTATATAAAGTATTTATCGCGTCTTTTTACGAACATATAATATAGTTTTGATTTGACTCTTTTGAATATGATTTTGCAATTGCATTTTTCATATCGCATTGTCTGTTGAGCTAAATCTCGATATTTCTTCTTTATACCTTGAAACATATAGAGATTAGTAGGAGATTTAGCTCGTGTCAACATGGGCTCTCGGCATGATGATACTTTTTTAATTGAAGCCAATATTTTCTTTTATCATTATACATGCTCTGCACGATCAATAGTGGCAATGTCGCTTTGTCGAAATGTTTTCAATAGGTATATATATAAATATAGTTTCGTACAAATGTATATCTTTTACGGAGTTTCACATAATAAACCGATTCTTTTCCAAATTTTAAACATTCCTATACGTTTTCAGACAAAGATAATAGGTCTTTAATTTTTTAAACTACATGATTATTTTACGGAAATTTTAATAATTTGGAAAAGCGTAATGTGATTCATACCATAAAAATCGTTATGCCTTGCCGGTAGGATTACTTTTTATGGCATTATTAAACTATTATTTGCAGGATTTTTGCTATATAGGCTAATTATAATGTTGGAGACGAATACACTCAGATATATATTCTTTTCAAACCTTATTGCGGCTATGACCATTGTGTCGCCGTAAGAAAATTGTAATTTCATAAACAATATTTTTAAAGATACAAAATACTCGTATTGTTGTAACATTAAAAGGAAAAAAGAAAAGGAAACATTTCTGAATGTATTTTCATGAAATCAAAGTCGTCAACGAAACTGCGATTGGTACAATAATGCTTTTTTAGGGGGACATTGACCGATCCGAGGAAGTCATCACTGCTGGACAGCAATTACTTTCCGGAAGGCATCAGTGCCCTGCAGAAGTAGTCGAACCAAAATGTGCCGAGTTACAAAGAGTCTGCACGATGCTAAGCCAGAGGCTGGAAAGAAGGTTACATACACTTACGAAATGCAGGGAACTCATGGAGCATATCGAGAAGGTAACATTTTCTTTCGAACAATAGGGTATTATATATAGTTGCGGAGACGCCAATATTATATCTTTCCATGTTTTAATATCAGTCGCTAACTAACAGTCGAGGTAAATAGACGTGTGTTAATGTTTATCTCGTAATTTTCAAAATCACCGCGCAAATTTTCAAAATTTACGGAAAACGG
>JAPYZR010008924.1:0-11660 GCA_030522945.1 Trichopria nigra | reverse complement strand
GGACGATTTGATTACATTTATCATATTCGTGTCCCGTGTATGTAATTCTATCTAGCGCCTAGAGGGAAATTCCATCTAGCATTCCTAGGTAGGCCTAGCTAGCTCCCAGCTTGAATGCTATCTAGCTCTTGATTGGGTTATCTAGTTAGTCATCTAGGATAGTTCTAGCTAGCGCCTTGATGAAAGACTGTCTCCTGACTATTAGGTTTCTAAAGTAGCCATCCCAAATAGTTCTAGCTAGCGCCGAGAAAAAATGCGACCTAGCGCCGATCTAGATGGGCAAGACTGGCAATCCATGCTCTTCCTAGCAGGGCGCTAGCTATAACCTAGGATTGCCTAGACAAATTTCCACCTGGGGAAGTGAATTTTCATTCGAATATTCTTCTTTATAGATATTGGCCAAAATGATACACATTTCTCCTGTCATAGCCAATAAAAGTGTAAAAAAGTTATCTATTTTCACTGTTTTCCCTATCTTTATACTCTTTTAGTAACTCGTTTAGTAAGTTGTAGAGCATGAAAAAACTTACAATTTTCCCCAATAAATTTTTTCGATTCAATCAAAATTGAGCTTAGTATATAGCTATTGAAAGCCGCCGAGCACTAATACTAACAAAATGTGCAACTCGCTAAATGCTCAATTTTTATCGAATCTACAAATGTTACTATTGGGTACATTGTAGAGTTTTTCGAGATCTATAACTTGCTCTCAGGTAACTTATTAATATGTTAGAACGGAAAAAGTGATTTTTTTCAATAATAAGTGATTTTTTCCTTTTTTATTGGCTGTAACAGGAGAAATATGCATTGTTGGCTAATCCCTCAAAGAAGAAACATAAAGTTTAATAAAAACTTCAAAATGTCCCGATATATTTTTAAGTAACTTTAATAAAAACCAAGTTATCGCCTAAAATGTTTTTTTTTTCATCAAATTTCGAAATATTTAAGGCGAATATGCGGTACGGTTTAAATTTAAAAAAAAATGTTTTATGGGAATCTTATTTTTTTTAACATTTGGAAAAGTTAGGATTATTCTCTATTTTTCAGTTATATGGAATGAAATGCAATATAACACTATTCAATAAAAAATGTTAGATATAATGTCATAAATACTATAAAAATGACGGTTGTAAATTAAATCTATCGATCGATTACCAGGCTGTCTAGTACAAGTCCCCTACATGTCAACATAAATGACTTCCCAACGGGAATTTATCATCGTGGATATATCGACATAAAATATAATATATATATATATATATATATATATATATGTGTGTTTATTTGAACGCAAATACACTTCACATTGTAATTCGTCCATAATGTGCGATAATTCTAAAATACATAAAAAATTGTTTTTTACAATATTTTGTTTTATGAAACATAACGTGTGAAGGATAATGCTTGTAATTATTGCAGCCACTTTAAAAAAAAAACGCGATTTTACAGTTACTTTAATAGCACTGTACATTGATGCAATTTATATGAATCGTATACAATTTTTACTTCATATTTATAAATTTAACTGATGGAAAAAGAAGTATTATAAAACTTAATTATAAAAAGTTACGCGATGCAATGATGAGTTTCGTGAGAAGTTTATCTCTTAAACAGATTTCGAGAGTATTTTCATATGAGACTGACATATTCTCGCCTTCGGCGAATTCTAGCATGAACCAAAATTTTTGGGCGGATTTGATGGAAAACATTTATGCATACATTTCAGATATACGCTATATATATACATATATAGTAAGCGCGTAAATTTTCAATAAAGAGTTTCTGACATTCGTGGAAACTAAAATTTATATTTGAAATGTGCAGCCTACATTTTTATCCTTGCACAGATTCGAATATGATTTCCTATATAGAAGATATCACTCGGTCGGGAACGACGAGGAATAATCCAATTTTCACGAATTTGCGGTATGGAGTGTTCAAGCCTCATCTCTGCATTATTTTATGAATAAGTCCACGGACGTACAAGTCATCGAGAAAGTGAATTAAAAACTGGCGCACATATTTCAATTAATAACTCGCATCAGGCGCAGTACAATAATAATGTGCCTTTATTGTGTCACAAACTATACTTTACACAAAAGTCGAGACATAGCACGTATTGCTTTCCAGCTTGACTCGACGTAAACAATCAAATATTTACATGATTTATCGCATTACAAAAGTAAATTTTGCTTTTTTCCCAACGTCACTTCGCATCCAAAGAGGAGTCACAGTCGCATGAAGGGTTCCTACATAGGTTATTTATGTATACGGGCCCTTGGGAAATAGTGCCGATCTAGTTTATAATATCGCAATTGCAATTAGATTTCGATTCAATGCACTGTTTGACGTAAAAACAATTTCTCTTGAAGGATGAAAAATGTCGTTAAAGAGAAGTGACGTAGAATTCGTTTTGTTTTGCAATGAGCAAGATCGTCTCAATTTGTGTCCATAAAATAAAGTCGCGGTAAAAATTTGATCAGAAATTTTTATTTATCAATCTCGATTAAACCCGTTTAGCAACGATATTATATACATACTTGCAATAGAGCGAAGTTCAATCCAGTAATAGAAGTTGCATAAAGTCAACTGAATTACGCAATAAATATAATACAACAATTATGTCGTGTAACTGCTACAGCACGAAGTAAACTAAAAATATAATAAATGTAGAAGCTAAAGCTATAAAATGGAGTAAAACTATATTTATTCTGTAAATCCAAGAAGTATATACCTCTCCATCACATTTGAGATAAATGCATGATTTTTGTCGTTCCAAGTTATATCCGAGATCTAGTAATGGGCTGGTAAATATCCAAGAAACTCCATATATGAGGAAGCACTTCTGAATTTAGCAGATATGAGTGAGTAGGGTATTTGATGGTATTATGCATCCCTGGTAGAAATGAAAACATTTCTTAGACAATTCTTAGACAGTTCAGATATTTATCATGTTAAAGGCATAGGTGAAATGGATAGTGTAAGAAAAAAATGGATAGATTTCTACTAGGGATATAGCTATTTCATTGGGAGAGTGTGGTCTAGAGGTGCTCAGCATCTTTATTTGCTCGTTCAGATATTTAGGAGCATCAGCGACCATTAAACGGCATAATAGCGCAAGAATCTGGACGTACATTCTATGCTGCATTATCAGCCAACCTGATCTAGCGTGTGCTCGGTAAATATGATTGTATTTTCTTAGAGAGAATCTTACAAGAATCTTAAGCACGTCTTTTATACCGATATACATTATTAAAAAAATAAGAAAAAAAAATTCAAAGTTTCCTAAAAATGATGTCCCATTATTATTTATCAGTTAGAGTAAATTATTACCCCAGCCTCTTATCGTCATCAGCGATTGAAATTGTATTTCCCTCGATTATGATCATGTTTTCCATAGAAATAGTTTCGACTTTCTTGCGACGGCTATAGCGGTATCAACTATAATAAAATTTCCGATTTGCCTACTTAATATATTATTTAGTTCGGAATTATACGAAAGAAGATTTCTACTAATTTTCAGACAAAAATAACATTTAATAGAGCAGAATTAAAGCGAAACAAATTCTGAAATTCGTATTTAAGAAAATGTTACAAAAATTCTTGAATAGCAACGAAAGGTAACAGACTGGTATTTCAAGAATTTCAAACCGCGCTATGGAAACGTTATATAAAAACATAGTATTGCAAATTTTTGGAATTGCATTTCGAGCTGTTATCATGCCATTGTAACCTCAGCAGTGCTTGATGACGAAGACGAAAATCCTAGTAGAAAATTACGTCAGATTCAAAAATAATGAAGCCCTGACAAAATGGCCAGAAACTGGTAGGGAAGGAAATTCTTAATTAGATTCAGAGAAGGAAATTAGATTTTGATATTTGTTTTATACATATATTATTATTAAATAATTATTAAATTATTGAATTTTTATCACTTTTAATTTGATAAAGTACATTAATTTTTGAATTATGTTTTGTATGAATTTATAGCAATAAAGAGCACTCGTGGAGATAATTTGAGATTTGTTAAGTGCTCTACACGCTTGCAATTTGAACTCATGTAAATCTCCATTATCACGTCAGCGTTTTGAAATGGACGAGCTTATTACTTGCAAAGGACTGTTGAGTAAATAATAAATTATCGGACCGTTCGCGTATTTGCGCACGAGCAGAGATCGTGTGTTCAAGATATTCATCAAAGATGTTTTGTAACCAAGAATTCGCTTCCGGCGGTAAGAAGCTTTTCCGTTCATCAAAGAAAAACGAGTCTATCGCTCAAAGTTTCTAATGAGCTTTTCTCTTAATAGCTGAACGATTACGATGCTCGAAGTTAACACTTTGGAAGTTTATATAAAGTTGCCATTTCTTTGGCCTATTGAAACTTGTAGGATTAATTTCTTCAACGATATGCTATACTTGAAAGTGTTAAATTGTTTCTTTTCAAAAATGTCATTCGAGCCAAGAGAAAATTCTTAGATATTGCCCTTGATTTCCTTTGATTTTCCATTGAAGGCCTCACGTGGCCTTAGATTTAGCGTTACATCTAACATGTATATTTCATGCTTGAATCTATTAATAATAATAATAATATTAATATTGGTATCCTTAGGGTTTACATAAAGAATAAAATAAAATAATTACATAAAAAAAAAAAAAAAAAAATATTGGAACAGTTTTTTTTTTCAAATTCACCAAGAAGAGAAAATTTCAATAAATTGTGACTATCGGACTTGCAATGCAAGGTCAATTACATGGATGTAAGGACAGTGTCGATGCAATGGTCATTAAAAAAAAAATCTTAATCATATGCTGCGAATCGTCAATTAATAGATAATCGTTGTTATAATCGTTCATTTTGGGAGCACGTTTAAAAAAAAAAAACGTCAAAAAAACTCCGTCAAAAATGTTGTGTAGGTGGGTTGTAAAAATGAGGTATGTCTTACAATATTATAATAGGGGGTTGCAGACTACGACGGAGTTATTTTGTATTTTTATGGTATTTTTTTTACGGTTTTTTTTACGTTTTTTTTTTTTATTTTTAAGACATGGATCCGATTATATTATAATTAAAAGCAAAAGAACACACATTTACTTACAAGGAATCGCGCGTATAGTTTCCGAGTTCCTTTACACAATGAAAACGTATATTATCCAAGTTTCAATCGTAACTGTGTTCAAATTTACCATAAAATAGATGCATAATTCGGCGTATGAAAAGTTTAATACTGTGACTCCATTACAGCTGCAAAGAGCTCTTTAATTCTACGATACGCGATAAAGCGCGGATTATTTCGAGTATACTGAACATCAACAACATTTACTACTTTACCAGAATACGGACAGTTTTTAATAGCATTTCTTTCATTGGATCATTCAACCGAGAGACTTTAAAAATCGGTCAGGACTTTGAATATTCTGCAGTGAATGATAACTGTAAAATGTGATAACTGATTTTTTTAAGGATTTCAAAATGGTTCTAAGGCCATGGACGAGAAGATGGAAAATTGAGAATGGTACGATTACGATGTAAATTTGAGTTAGTATAAAAATTTTTATCTAATTCTTCGGACATGAAAGTTATTGATTATTTGTATATTCTGCATATATGTAAAAACATTTTTAATAATGCTTCATCATTTTTTATTTAACTAATGAACTTTACATGTTGTGATGGTTACTTATATTTTATTGATTGGATTCAATTGATTGATAACAGTATACTCATCATAAGAGTTAGAAAATGTTACGGCTCTTGTTCTTGAAATCTTGAAGAATACTTTTCATCCAATCTACTGGCGCTGACAAAACAAGGTCCTTAAATATTGAAAAAGCAATTGTGAATAGAGTAACATATTAGCAATAATAAAGAAAAAAGTTTTCCACGTGGTTTTGTTTGGTTTTGATGACTTTGGTTTGGCAGCTTTAAGGATCTATCGCATAACACCTACAACAAGATGGTAAAGGGCAAAAGTCGGAAAATAGGTTCACGAAATATGAAGGGAAATCGAAAGAGTAGCTGGGTGAGGAAAATTCAGTGCTAAGTAGCTGCGACTACATGAAAATCCTTTTATTTCCAGCAATTTCGTTCGCACACTCCACCGTGGGGTTAAAGTATAGAAGAAGCAGGAAAGATTGAAAGAGAGATGCACGAAAAGATTGTGACAGTGAGAAGGAGAACGAAGAACGCAAAGTGAGTACGAAGACGCGAATGAAGGAGCGCGAGAGACAAAGATGGAGCGAGTAAAATAAAGGTGGGAGGAAGCCGGCTCGTATAAGGAAGGAAAAGAGAGGAAAAAAGAGAACAAGCTCGAAACACTCATATTGGGATCAGCTATATTACGACCTGCAATTTGCCGTTTCGTTGAGCCCTGTAGGTGTAATCCGGTCTTGTTTCTGATTCATGTATTCCCGCAGTCTCGGAAGTTCTATACTTAATCCTCGAGTCGGACAGTGTGCGAATCTGGAGGGTAAGGTCTGGAAGGGAGTGGAAAAAGGAGAGATTAATCACTTAATACATTTTATGTCGTGAAATATGAAAGCGAATGCCTTTATCAGCCATTTTTCGAAATCCGTGCAACGTTTTAATCCTCTTATTAAGTTTATATCAATCACAGAAACACATCAGGGAATGCTGTAGTAGGCGTTGCTGTCTTTTTTTCGGGGGCGCCCAACGCATCCACATCTCATCTATGAATCTAATAGCAGTGTCTATCTGTTCCACAGTAAAAATTCAGATCATATTTTTAATTAATTTTAATTCATTCATAAATAAATAAATAAATAAATGTTTATAATATCACATTCATTTAAAATGATTGCACATAAGTCATATGAGAGTTTTGGAAATAAAGACTTTATATAAAAGACTAATTTTCCAAGTTGAATTTTTTGCACTAAAATGTTCGTATTACGTAAAGCGCACCGAGATAAGTATAAGAAAATTGATTCCACGTCGAACTGGTTGTAATTTCACCAAAAATATAGTGTAACATTTTTTGTGATTGAGGCATTAAGGAGTTAATGGACGTCAAGCATTACTGCTCGAAATTGAAGTCACATTTTTACTTCGACCCTACCGTACGTTAGTTCGAAGTATTGAATTTGATCACTATACAAAATGAAATTACTATTTGTCTTTTCATAAAATGTCTGAAATAAATAGGCGAAGCGCCGAGTTTAGAGTTCAATCATGAAGACGTCCATTTGTGGAATTTATATAAATCTAACGAATAATTGAAGAAATTGCTTGTCGAACGAGAAATCTGATTAGGAAGAGACGAGTCAATCGCTTCCCTTAACGAAGTTTGCGTTCTTGTTCTGGAAAAACTAAAGTGCACGACAGCAAATATCCTTCTTCATCCTAGAATCCCTATGGACCTGCTCTAAGGACAGACCTGACATTTTCTAAGCAATGTGTTGCTCGCACGGAATAACAGTAGTCACTATGTACGTAGTACGATCTATCACAGAAGTTTCAAATTTTCGAAAAAGAGAAAATAGAACAAATACTTTAAAAATTAAAGAGTGTGACGATTAATAAAACAAATATCATACACTGAAAAAAAAATTTGTTATTTTCAAGTGAATATTTACTTGAAAGAAAATGTTTCCTTCTTTTTAGTAAATCTTACTTAATTCAAGAAAATCTTTTCTTAATTCAAGTAAATATATTTACTTGAAAATAACAAATTTTTTTTTCATTTTAAATAATTGATTAATCTGAATTGATTTATCGACGATTGGAGTTGGAAGTAAACAGAATGAATAATTAGTTGGTAAACAAATTTTTAATTGAATAAAATTAATCAGATTTTGTTAAACAACATTTTTTATGTTTATATAGTAATCGAATATCATTCCACTCGTTTTTTCGGAGTCTCTCGTTTTCTGCATTCGTTTCGAGTTCTTTTTGAAATGCAATTATTGCTTCAGTTTCTTCTTTCCGGCGTCCACAATTGTGTGCCAAGATGCAGGTATCCATTGGGACACGCGCGGAAATAAAGATAAAGGAATAAAGACGAGAAGTAGGAAGGGGAGGCACTTGCATTTGAAAGGGAATTTTAAATAACAACCGAGTCGGAGGAAGTCGACGCAAATATTTAAATTTAAAACACGGTATATAAAGCTGTTATCGGTTTATTTTATGTGATTTATCATTGTCAAAAACTGTAAAACAATTTAATTCGTTTTATATTTCATTATTATTATTATTATTATTATTATTATTATTCAATTAACACAATTAAGTAATAACACAATGAAATGCTTCGATATAATATGTGTTTTCTGGATGTACAACAACGTCAAAGTGCTTGTGTTTTTTTTTTCATTGGATAAATACCGCGATGAATTAAGTGGGACCTTGTAATTGGTGCATTTTCCCGTTGAGGATTTCAGAGCGATATAACAGTGACGGAAACGGTGAATGTGAGAAAAACAAACGAGACAGTGCAAACAAATACACGAAAACATGCTCGCATAGACGAGATTAACGCAGCATTATTTCAATTAAACATTAAATTGAATTAATAAAACGGTAATTTCATTATTCTAAAAGTGCCTCATCTACTTTAATTTTTTTAAATGCATCAGAACGTACGCGCATTTTAATTTCGTGTCTCTTTTTCCGTTTAAATATTAAATGCAGCTAAAGTGTTTTGAAAAATTATAATGAATATGCGCTCTTATTCCCCATGTGGAGATTTTCCCACTTTAGTCCAGCCAGGGACTGGGGCCCATACAGCTCAGTTTGAAAACAATGAAATAATTTAAAATGAGATTTGAAATTAGACTGAACTGTATCGTTCGAAGCGGATAGCGAGTTCCAATTTTTTGTCTTTGCACCTAACCAATTACTTTACCTTAAATTTGGCATCTTCGTCATTTAACCAAATGAAAATAATCATGTGATAGTGAACTTTGGTATATTTGTTAAGAGTTTTCACTCTTTTTTAATGGCACTGGCAGGTCTTTGGACTTTTCTTCATTTTTCATTTCATCCCGGTTAATTTTTTTTCCCATTCCTTCAAATCCTTACAAAAGTCCTTGAACCCAGCGTTGTACGTTAAAGATTTTTTTACCCTAAACCAGCTTTCCGTATTAAGGTCATAATCTTTTTCCGTTTTTCTGTCCTTTTCAATCTTTCCTATGATATTCCCCTTCGTTTGTTCGCCATCTCTTCTTTATTTTTTGTGTTTTTTAGATGTTAATGGTCGATTTTCGACAATCAGGCCATCATCATTGTATATCAAGGTTTTTCAAAATGTTCCTTTTAATTTTATTTTAATAGCGATTGTGACCATGTTTATCATTAACCGTATTAACAGAAACTGAATCGCCACAAACGCCGAAACCGACGCCAAAACGCTTCGGTGTTTACAAAATTGGGCGGGTCAGACGAAAAACGAGAGGTCGTGTTTTCGATCGGATTTTCGATTCGAAAACAAACACCGGCTATACGAGCGCATAACGCGACAGGAACCTTTCAGACTGTTTCACAGTGTCAGATCAAGATGATGACGTTTTTTGAAACCAATGTAAACGGGGCGAGGAGGGTGATTGAGGGAGGAGGGGGGTGCGTAACCTCCGAATTAATATATGCAGATATTTTTATTATACGCAAATCGCACTACTTGCTATAATCGCTCGAGTCGCTGAAATCGCGCCACTATACTCGATTCAGTATTCCCTGTTGGAATTGTCTTACAGTTGCGGCTGAAGTTTCGTCATTCGTGGGAAACTAGTAGTATAATGTTTCATTATTGCCCTTTGATGACACGTTTGATATTTTCCCTATAGGGAGTAGAGATAAGCATCTTTTCCCGCTTACGTCAAAAGATTATAACTTTGAAATTCTATCCCTCCATCGAGATATTAATATGGGCCATTTCAGCGAATATCATGAAACGGAATTTTTTTCCTTTAATTGGTGTGACAAACCATTGAATGACCACAGATCAGTTTCTCGACATGTCCAATTTTGAACAGACATTTGATACAAAGAATTGTAATGCTCATCCGACCAATGATCATTATTTTCTTTTGTTTTTATTATATACTACTATTATATACGAAATTATAATTATGTACGTTACATAGAATTATTCCAATTTTTGTTTTAAAAATTAATGAAAATATTATAGTTTATTCATTTTATAGAGAAAACTCATATTTTTTAACTTTGGTTCATTATTGGTGTCATATGGTACTTTAATCAATTTATCTTTAATTCATTATCAAAGAACTTTATTAAGGAACAAATAAAGATAGGGGAATTGTAATGATAAAACGAACGATAAAAACATAATAAATGAAAAAGCTGGATCGCTAAAAGAAATGAGCAGGACACGGAAAAGTGCCATAAAAGAAAGTCGTGAAATGATGCGTTTAAAAAAAAATATCGGTCACAGAAAAATAAAAGTTCACATTAAATTAGTGGCTTACGGCGCACCGCAAATTAAATATTCTTTAATGCTCGAATATCAAATGTGTTTTGTATCGTGTATATTTCACTACCGATTTGAATATCAATAGCAAAATTAATACATAAAACAAATCATATTTTATTTCCGGAACTGAACATACTTCCGGTGAGTGGTAGAGATTTTGGGAAATACATAACATATAAAAAAGCATGCAATTTATAATTTACATGCAATTATACAAATTAATGATTTAAGTGTTTTACATAAACTGTTCTCAATAATATTTAGATAATAATTCAACGGCCAATAGCATATAGTTCTTTTAATTTAAAACTCTATGTTTGAGTTTGTTTTACGCCTATAATAGATCATTTCGAAGGTCCTTATCAGGGACTTGTATAAAAATAAATTTTTATTTAAAAAACAGGCAGTAAGTGATACACTTTTTTAAAAATTCATTTTTCTACCGATGTCGTATCCATGCATTATTGTTTGATTTTTATTAGATTAAAATCCTGATGGACATATTTCAATCCATTGTTTTGACAATTAAATTGATACCTCGTTAAAGGCGTAGGAACAATGGACATTGTAACACAAAATTGGATGAATGTCTACTAGGAAAATTGTAACATATTGAGATTAAATTATTAATAATTTTTTAATATTTTAATAATATTCGTATAATTCTTAATAAACTATAATTGTCATCAAATAACGTTAATTATCTTCAATTTTTATACATTATTCAATTACGTTCAATATGTGCCGCATTTAAGATATGTCAATATATTTCTTGTAAAGAATTTAAAATTTCCTTGCATTTACAGTTGCTTTGTATTCAGGTAACGTTTGACGTAATTGACGTTCTATAATTAGTTGCCATGTTTCCACTATAGATATTTGTTCTCTGTATTATTTATTATACGAAATATAATTCAAAGACAAATATTAACAGGGGTATAGTGAATATATGGGTGCAATTACTACATTGATTATCGTTAATTGTATTAACTGCTATACCATTTGTACACTTTTTAATTATCGACATTTTTGTCAATAATTGATTGTGGTATTTAATAATAAAATTTTCGTCCTTGTCCCTGGTAGAAATTGCGCCTAAATACTGCCCAGTTGTTGGCTAATAAACTTGTGTACTAGCCAGTTTGTGGACAATATCTTATTGAAATCTGGCCAGTTTCTTAATGGAAATGTAACGATTCTATGGATATTTTT
>JAPYZR010008922.1:393-12438 GCA_030522945.1 Trichopria nigra | reverse complement strand
TTGAACCATTTCTCTCCTTGTGGCCATTTAATTAACTGCCACTCTTGCCAACATTAACATAAACCATGACTTGCCTCTACAGGCATCACCAGAGTGGATGCGTTTGCAATCGATCTCTAGTAATTATAGTTAATAATTCTTGCATAAATTACTAATTATGCAGCTTTTATGCATATTAAGTATGTATATCGAATATATATAAAAATATACAAGTGTAATTAGATATACATACATTGAATCATAGTTACTTATTTTATTAAAGTATAGACAGGTTGGTATCACTTAATGCACAAACACTACGTATGCTAGGGTGCATGCACACATATGTACGATATGTATATGTACATATATACACATTCACTGCGTCCAATTGGTCCAATTCCGCTTCGAATATATCGGGAAAATTCAAATGTTTTTACGAAATTTGGTTCCGTAATTCATGTTTTTACGAAATTTGGTTCCGTAATTCGTGTATTGTGCATCTCGAATGTATACATACATAATGTTACGTAATGTTATTTTACTGCATTTTATGAACACAAGGTAATAAAAATAATGCAAACTTTATAATAAGCGCAATTTTACATAGGTATAACCTAATAACTTATTGAAGGGCGATAATTTATTAATGTACATATTTACAATGTATATACATGTGCATATGTATATGTATACACATGCAATTGAAAAGTGACTGAAAGTGACTTCCTTCTATCGACTTGAAGGTACGGGAAACACAAGTCCCTCGGTCCAGCGATCCTGGACACGGGATTCGCGCCGTTGGTACCAGTTGGTACCAACGATAGACGCACCGTTACCATATAAGGGGAATTGCGTGCCTTTTTAATTTCAAGAGGTACATATATATATTGTAGTCCCCCGCACGGTGCGGTTACCCCTGCCATCGAGGGGCCATCGTAATATTCCGCGAAAGTCGCCACCGCACCCCCCGCTTTCCACCTGTCGCTTTCGCTTTTTCCGTGCATGCGTGGGACTTGGATATACATATAGAAATCCGCGACGGCTAGTACGCCTCTCGCATCGCCTAAAATGGCGACCTCCTTGCGTGATTCTGCCACTTTGACAGTTACAATCGGCAATTCTCGAAAACCGAGCCAGTACCGCGGCGCGATTCCGCAATAGAATCGCGCGACGAGTCTCGCGGTATTTTCCGAAAAATTTTAAAGTAACGGACTGCTCGAACGACCCACGCGTCGAGCAATATTTTTTTTTTAACCATTTGCTTCCAGTTTCTCTCAATAACAGCGTGCGACGCGAAAAAAAAACTCATATAATCGGATCCAAAATCGGTAGTGAACAGATTTGACTGTAACACACCCGTGCGTTTTCGTGCCTTGACCAACTTGTGTTTATTTAGCCTTTAAACTCGTTAAATCTTTTACGTTTTAAACAGTGTGAAGCAGACAACTCGTTTGCGATGCCAACATGCATGGCAATGCGGTTGATGAAGGTGGAGGAGAACTCGGAGTAAGAATCATCGTATAGTACCATAAACACTTTAGCAAGCATGTTCGGTGAGACTGTGAACTCATCGACAAGCTCTCGTGAACAGAGACGGATTTTGACTTAATCTATACTGATTTCTAAATGTCGAACGATATGGCTGAGGACGAAGAGTACCTGGTTCACAAATGTGTCTTTCTAGGCGATGTCAAGAAATTGAGCGCATTGTTAAAAACACACGATGCTTCTGGAAGAGACAAGCAGGGTACGATTAAATAAATGTTTTTCAATGGTTTTGGATAAAAATAATTTTGAATTGTCCTTGCACTGTTTAATAATATGTGAAATAAATTTTCTTGCACAGTAATTGAGCCTTCCTTATTAATGAAAATATTAAAGAAAGCAAGTTATACCGACCTGTATCTATAAAATTTTTAATAAACGATACAAATAAATAAATTTTAGGAAACACTCCTTTGCACTTGGCTGTGATGTTGGGTCGGAAAGGTACGCTGTCTTTATGTACGAAGTAAAATCAAAAAGTAAGTGTACATTGAGGTTCTTATTACTGTTTGCATTTACAGAATGTATTCAACTTCTGCTCGCCCACGGGGTCCCTGTGAAAGTAAAAAATTTGGCTGGCTGGAGTCCTCTAGCGGAAGCAATCAGTTACGGTGACAGACAAACCAGTAAATATCAATATTTAAAAATTGAATCAATAGATCTTGATTATGAATTTTATTTTATTTTTGTACAACTCAAGACATAATTAGTAATTCATTCGTCTAGCAATTAAATAATGTAATGAGAAAATTTACCGTTAAAATTATTTTAGTATCATCTTTGGTGCGGAAACTGAAAATTCAAGCAAGAGAGCAAATGGAAGAACGAAGACCAAATCTCGTAGCAGCACTGCGACAAATGGGTGACTTTTACATGGAGCTCAAATGGGACTTTCAGAGTTGGGGTTAGTTAAATTTATGAAAAATTTTATTAAATTTAAACATAAATTTCTAAAAAGTGATCATTTATTGAACTTGACTGTTTTTTTTTTTTTAGTTCCGCTAGTTTCCAGAATACTTCCATCCGACGTATGCAGAATACACAAATGCGGCGCTTCCATCCGGATGGATACGACTCTTGTTGATTTCAATGACATGAGATGGGAAAGAGGCGACATATCTTTCATATTCAATGGGGACCAAAAACCCAGCAGATCCCTCACTGTCCTTGACAATAAGGCCAAACTTTTCCAAAGAGTCAGATATGAGGTATTTCATTACAAATAAAACTATTGCATATATAACGATGAATTCAAATCTGAATTTAAAAACTTGTTTTACGATTCAGGAAACCGAACTGGAACTCGAGGATGAAGTTGACATTTTAATGTCGAGTGATATAATGGCAGCACAAATGTCAACGAAAGGCATTAATTTTTCAAGATCGCAGTCTGGTTGGATTTTCAAGGAAGATCGAAAAGTAACAATACTTTATTATCATTAATTTTCTATAAATAAATATTAAAATTCATTTTCGAAGATTTATTACGTACTATAATTTACATTACGTACAATTGATAATTAATATATTTTTTTTTTATAAACAGGAACTCGTTGGTCAGTTTAACTCAGATTTCTACCAAATCAATGGTATGGTGCTAGAAAGTAGAAAAAGGCGAGAGCACTTGAGCGAAGAGGATCTTCAGAAAAACAAAGCGATAATGCAATCCTTAACCAAAGGTACTTCACAGGGACTTCAAAATGGAGAGGTTTGTTTTATGGCTTTATACTCCTAAGTGATGTATTAAAAGTTATCTTATATATATATATATATATATATATATATATATATAGAGGAACGTTATAATCTTATGTGCACAAATTACAAATAACAAATTTTAAAGTAAGGTAGCAAAACGGAGCCTTGACTGTCACTTTTGTGTTTTTGCATGATATTCTCCGTAAGTTTAAGATATAAATAAAATCGCTTTCGTGTACTGCAAAGTGAACAAAGATTGGCTTTTTATTCGAAAAAATATCTCTGAATTTATGAATAATTTCTGTAGCCTCCGGTGCGGAGAGCTTCCTTGAATCCGCCTCCGGTGTCGGATATTACATGGGAGGAGTACATGGAAGCGGAACCAGGAGAGTGCCCGTCTTTAGGTAGGAATATCGTGTACAAAGAAAGTAGCAAAGCTTTCAAAGCAACCGTGGCAATGAGTCAGGATTTCCCTCTGACAGTCGACATGCTGCTCAACGTTTTAGAGGTCATCGCTCCGTTTAAGCACTTCAACAAGCTGCGGCAATTCGTCCTATTGAAGCTACCGCCGGGTTTTCCGGTAAAGATCGACATCCCGATCTTGCCGACAGTCACTGCGAAGATCACATTTCAAGAGTTTGCATTCAGTAACGACATAGACCCAGAGCTGTTTCAAGTGCCGTCGGACTATTTTGAAGATCCCATGAGGTAAGTCACTCACGCTTCTTTTCTCTGGCATACTCGGTACGCAACTCGATTCGCTGTTGCAAACTCTGTTTCTGTTTCTTTTATTTTTAATTTTAACGCCGCTGAATGCGGTGTTGCTGTTGGATGCCAACACATGCTTAAGTGTCCCATGATGAATTTCAGATGCTACGACCTTTATTTGACAATGATGATGGTCCTACAAAATGCAACGTCTGTTTGAAGATAAGAGTCCTTTCCAATTTAGAATTTTCCTTAACCGAAGTTGCCAAGAATTCTAACCAACCTGGTGGACAGACGTTGAAGGTTACCTGAACTTTTTCTTTGGATGTTCCGTTTTTATGTATCGTAAATGTTTTCTTATATAAGTATTTATATGAATATTTATATAAATACTTAAATGCTAGTTCTAACGAGTCTGAACATTTGCCCACCAGGTCCCTAATGCTTTTTCGGGTACTCACATTATTTCAAATCGTTTATTTGTCTGACAAAATGTAAACTTATAAAGAATAGAGTTTAAAACTAACACGATTAATCATACAGATCGCAAACGGAAATGTAACCAAATTCGAGCAATAACAAAGTATTCTTCGCTTCAGATGGACTAATCGAATAAATAACGAAAAAAATTTTGAAATGCAAGTGTTGGATAACGTTATCGATTGCTTACTAATTCACGTAATGTCAGTCGACACCGAGCGGCTAAAATAAAACAATCCGATCCTAATTATAACCGACAAGACCGACTAATTCACCTCTTCCCTTGCAGATTTCCAGACTTATGACGCTTCGACACCCTAATGTTAACCAAGGTCAATTATCGGACCAGTTCGAGGCTGCTTTCCTTGCTAGGTGAATGGTTGACTCTAGAGTTTCCCCTTAGGATCAACCTCGGCAGCATCTCTCCGAGACTCTGCGTGCCGTGCGATCACCTCCGCGGAATAATCCGGACCACCGTTTTCTTCACGCAGTAACAAAGTGACCACGCTGTAAGCCGAGTGTATAACAAAATTTAAGGGAATGAAAGAGAATTACGGTAATTGAGCTAGTCTTGAGGAATCTGTCGTTTACATTCCGATTTCTTCGATACGACGAGCCAAAGCGCGACATTCTGCGGATACACTTCTAAGTTTCGTTTGCAATAAGAGGGGCTTGTTTTCCTGATTGACATCTTAAAGTGCTGTTATTATCTCTATGGCAATAAAAAGCAACTGAGGGAGTTCCATCGAGTTGAAATGTAGAGGTTAGGTGCGAAGTCTAATGATTGTATGAATATAATGTACAAATGTTTGAATGGCATCCAATGCCTGCGAATAAAGACAAAATTAAGCGATTACAGCTTCAATTTTGTAGCTCCATGAAATGTCGACAGAAATGGCTTCTAAGGCAAGTCCTTTGGTAACATCGGTTTTTTACTTTATAAGTGAAAATTGAAAAATGTATAAAAGTTTTATTCAAAATGTTGGCTGCGATCTCCAGAAGATTGAATGAGAAATTTATGAAACGAGAGAAAACTTTGTATTCCGAATTGTTGCGTGTATCGTTCGTTTAATCCTGAGCCGATTTTGCGGACATTTTGAAAATATATTTAGATTAAATTTAGATTACTTATAACCCCTTTGCTGTCTAGTGAAAATTATCTTTTTCTTTTTAAAAATGTTTAGGAAAAAAGTTTCCAAATAGAAACATGAGACGAATATATTTATTTATTTATTTATTTATGTTTAACATATATATCTTTAGTCCGAATCTTTTGTTATGGTGCTTACGATGTACAAGCGGGACAAATTTTTTTGGCATCTATAGTTGTCACTGACAGCGAAAGGGTTAATTGACAAACAGAATTATTAAAGCGTAATATAACTGACAAATAAACGTAATATAAATATTACTTTGAATCAGTAAAGTTGATCAAGATATTGACCAATAAAATCGATCCGATACGACATTAATATTAAATTCATGTTTCATACTTTAATACTCGAAATTTTAGTGATTGCGACAAGCTATAGCGAAGCTTTGAAATGTTTCTGGATTTTTGTTGGTAACAAGTATGTCAAATTGATGGAACTCTCTCATTCGACCGACGATAAAAAAAAAAAAGAAAAGAAAAAAAAAACAGCCGCAGCGACGACTGACAATCTGGACGTCGCAGAAGACGCTGCTAAATTCGTCACCACGTCAAGCATAAGTGCATATCACAATTTAGCAATCAACTCGAAGCGCCACTCGATTCGCGTAGTCTTTTTATAAAATATTTCTTTGTTAAAATATTGTGAATCTTTCGCCGAGAAACTCTTTCGGCATGGGAATTGAATCCCAAGCGACACCGGTAACCGAGCACGACGAATGTCGATCATTGTTTGAAAGGACGAGTCGAATAATTGAACCAAAGAAATCGAGCGCTGAAGAAGCAAAAAGAGAATCGGACGACGACGCGATGTCTGTGTTCTTTATTTTTTTTTGTTTTTTTTTTTTTGTTTATTTTAATCAGTACAGGCAGTACGACTTATGCTCGTACGCACAGCGTTCGCGGGTAGATTCTTCGAGGCGATTAGCTTATTCTCGTTTCAGTATTTTGCGCAGTCCAATAGCACGATTTTTTGGATAGTTTTCAGCATCTTTACTGTTTTTAGTCTACGTTTAATCGATCTGTGATGGAAGAGACGATTGGAAGAAACGTTGTTGGATTTTCAGAAATTTTATTACATACTGTAGAATATCATTTGAGAATTTTGAAATTCGATTTAAATATAATTTTGTAAATTTGAGGTTATGTGTCTTGAAAATTTCGTTTCCCGGATCGGCAACTTTGATCTCGTATAATTTCACATTATTGAGAATGTAATAATGTTGAAGCGGAAAGTGCATTGAACGAACAATTGAAAAAAAAAAACAAAAAAATACTGCAGTCACTTTAAATACGAGGAAGCAAGCCGTTCTCGGTATCAAAAACAAATAATTTCGACAGCGATTCTTACAGCAGTTCCAGAGAGAAGACGGAGAAATCTGCATCTCTCGGACGACGCGCAACCCGCAGGGCAATCAAAGATATTTTTCCATCCACAAACATAAACGTATATTACGATATGTACATTATATATAAAATCGACTGCAAGGTCTTAACGTTAGAGGCTCGAAACGACGAGAGCGATGAAAGTTGGTACTTCCCGAAGAAGTATAAAGAAGCTGATAAATACGAGGCTCGCCGTTCATTTCTTCGCGATCTTCCGATGATCATCATTTCCGCATGCGAATCAAAAGCGAGCTTTTCGGACGTGTTTTTCGGCATCCCCTTTTTCTATAATAGCTGTTTACCGTAGCTTTCGAAACCGTGGAACTTTGCTTTGATTTTAACGAAAGAAACCGACTTTTTATCGTTTTAAGAAAACCAAAGAAAGTGCGAGGAAATTGTATTTTTGACAAAGTATAGCCCGTACGATCGCTCGCCTTATTCGCCTCGCCCTCGTATAATGTTTTTTCTCATCGAAAGTGATTTTACATACTTAAATATAAATGTACAACTATATAGGGAAGGCTGGATGTTGACTTGAAATTTACGAAATGACGAAGGGGCAATGATTCATAACGGTCACAAGCAATGATTTTCGGTTAACATCCGGTCCAAGAGTTTTGAAAGTACATATATCGACGCACGCACTGGCTCGGGAAACTTGGTTCTTTTTTTTTTTCTCTCTTGTTTTTTGTTTTGGGCACCGAAGAACCAGGGATTTTTTACACATTCGCTGCCTTCCTCTCGACTACTTTGCGTTCGTCGCTGTGGAGAATTTGCCTTGTTAAAATCTACGATTTCACTGCTCGTTTACTAAATACAATTGCGATCGGTGGAAGTTTTACACGCGTACGTATGGGTGAAGGGATTTCGAGATTGCGAATTTTGTTTTCGTCTTTTTAGTTTGTAATTGTTTTACGCGCAGCGATACGATTGGATCGTTTGAAAAGAAAAAACAATGTTTCGTCCAGACTTTATTATCATGTCAATCACCTTGAAAAGTTCAAAAGTTATTATAGTTTTGTAATGCGGAAGCGAGGGGTTTGACTTTCATTGTAAATAACCATACGAAATAACCATGAGATTCAACAATAGTGCCTGCCCATGTACATTTTGTTTTCGAAAAAATCTACACGGGAATACTTGCGAATATTTATTGTACATTATTGTTTTAGTCGTCGACCTCTCGCCTGTGTAAATTATGTTGTCGAGTAAATGGCGTGAAATTCCGAACTTGTTTAAATCTCAAGATGTTGTGCATTTTTTATCTTTTATTGCAGTTTATATAGCGACTCTACGGATTCATCAGAGTAAAAATCTTTACAAAAGGATGTATTTGTACATTATACACGCGACACGCGTAGGCGCAACGACCAACAGAACGAAGAATGAAATGTAAGGGTCGTCGAAATCTACAAAAAAAAGTCGCCGATCTCGAAAGCCCTTCCTGTAGTTAAAAAGTGCTACAATTTCTGTAAGGACGCGTGGCAGACCGATCGACGCACTGACAAAGTCGTAGCGAACTAAATAAACTACTTTTCTGACTGATAATGCTAAACAATCGGCGAGCCGGTGTACATCGATTTTTCGGGGCGTTTATTATATCAAAGTATCGGTTCATTGTTGGACTATTATTAGAATAATCCCACCAAACTATTATCGATTTCAGTACAGTTTTAATCGTTCGATATCAAGAGTTTTCAAAAAGTCGCATCTTCGTACAATACAGTCGATCCGTCGGCGTTGATATCAGAATGAACAGTTTTCGAGCTTCCGAAAAGTCGAGTCGCTCCGGACTTCGATTATACGATACGCTATGCGCTATAAAACCATTAAATATAGTCGATACACAAAACAAAAATCTACTTTTCAAGAGATTTTATCGTTAAGGAAGCAGAGGCTTTTCGAAGGCCCACGAAGAGGAAAAAAAAAAAAAAAAAAAAAAAAAAAAAAAAAAAAAAAAAAAAAAAAAAAAAAAAAAAAAAAAAAAAAAAAAAAAAAAAAAAAAAAAAAAACAACACAACCTTCCCCTGTCGACTTTGAATTGGAAATAGTCACCTTCGTAAATTTCACGATCGATGTGGGATATTGGTGTAAAAAGTTTTGTCGAAAATAACCGACTACCCCCTTTTCCTACTTTTAGTACATACGTAGCTACATGTTTGTAAATTGTCATAACGAGAGAAATAAAATCGTCACGTGAACGAAAGAAGAAAGACAGTACTTAATTGTTTATTCTTTTGTTAATTAGTAATAACGGAATTTTTATCCGCACGTTATTTTTTCGTTTAAGTGATTCTGTACATCGAGCAGTTTTAATTTTTTTTGTCATTTAGTTTATAAGGAGCAAAATATACTGATTATTTATGTAAAAAAAACTAGGCATTCTTTTTTAATAGTTTATTTTTTGTTTATTCGGAAAACATCGAAAATAAAATGTATTACATTTTCCAGTGTTTCTACAAACTGATTAATGAAGAAAGGGAAGTATGTAATTTTTTGTTGAGAAGTTCTGAGACGATCTATATTTTAATCGTACAGTCAGTTTGATTTACGTTTTACGTAAACGTTTTTAAAAAACGTTGTTGGCAAATTCGTGCGTTTCGTGTACGACTGGTTGCAGGCCATCAAGGCGCTCGACACCACGCCTGGTTGTGAATGCTATACCCGGCATCTCTGCGAGGCATTGGTCAATAATTATTAAGAAAAGTAATTTTCATATTTTTTTCTCCACTTTTTTAAAGCCATTACAAAGGGGAATGTCGTTACTGATTCGGATCACTTGGAAGCAAATGAAAGATGTTGAGAACGCGAAACTAATGATAAATAAAAATGCTCTATTTTGTTTTACATCATTAATGATGTATGTATGTGAAAAGAATACTTGGCTATTTAAAATTAATTAATGATTTCGGCGATAAAAACTTTCGAGCCAACGAAACAATTTTCCCTTTGTCAATCCGTCACACCCTTACTCTTCTTCTTTATTCGCTACTTCCTGCTGTCTGCCTCTCCGCGCTAGCGTATAATTTGCCCTAAAGAGCCACGTGCCTTTTAACCGCGAGGAAAGTAATCGAAGATAATTTCGTTCCCTATATCTATCAGTCATTGCAAAAGAAATTTAGTTCAAAGCAATAACGCTGTTTATTTCTCAAAACATATCTTTAATTATGTTTTCATATATAATAATTATACGTTCCGACGGGTTTGCATTTTAAATTTGTAACGTTATTATTTAAAGAAAATAATAAAATACTATTTTTGTTATACGTGATTATTTACAAAATTTACTTTCGCATTTAAAATTATAATATTTTAAAAAAATCAATTGTATTTTAAGAATTTTCAAGAAATTATGAAATATTTAATTCTTTTATCAACAGCCAATCAATGGCTAATTTGTATTTTATTTCATCTGTATTTTACGGTCACTTAAAGCAAATATTTGTGTTTATACATTCTTTATCTGAAAATTCGACTACAATTTACGGAACTCTTTCCTAGGTATACATTGAAAAGGGCGTTTCTGGACCTAATGCAGATGTTTGCTCGATCATTTCAAGATCGTCTTATCTACGGAATTCTTATCGGTACCAAACACGATAAGACCTGCGGGATAAACTATTATTGGTTTCATCGTATTCGTAAATTGGAGAAAAATATAATTTCACTTTCTTCCATTCTTTTGCATCTGCTTCTTCATAGAAGCCGCTAAAAAAACTCCTTAAGATGTTACTATATAAAAGTAGATTAAAAATTGACGTCATGAATTTCGACGTTCTGTTAAACTTAATAACGAAAACTCGTTAATTAAGTGTAGAAAAGCATAGAATTCGAAATGGTTTTTGATGCATTTTTATTAGTTTCTTACGTAGCTTAAAATTTTTAGGTTTTGTATGCATTGCAAATCATTTTTCCAGAAATCTTCTGAAAGTTAATATGTTATTGTGGTTTATTCATATGTCTCAATTAACCGCACTAAATATTGACGTAAAAACGATTAATTAAACATTTGTTAATTTGTAATTATAAAAAATGTTTATTTGAATAATCTTTTATTATACAATTTTATTGGATGCTCGATGAATGACGGACAAATTCGATAATAATGAGAAATTAAGTCTATATACTATAATTGCCATTGATTGTATAAATATTCCATAATAATTACGTAACGCATAATGTTCAAATGCTTGCTCGTCCAAGATTTTTATTAAATCAATTGAACATTTTTTGTCGATTACGACATAATAACGACCGGCACGTTATTTGCCGCTTCTTAATATAATCATGAAGTGATAAAGCGAGAGTGATCTTTCGCCGATTGCCCTTTCGTGTTTTTTTTTTCTCTCCAGCACTAAAAACATTTAGCGCTGAACTTTCCGCTGGCCTCTTTCGCCAAACTGACGATTATTAATTCGTTGCTGACAATTTTGATTCGCACCGTTTCAAATAGTTCCCTGAATTATAATAATTCTTTAAAAAATAAATCAATGCTCACACTTTTTCTCGAGGTTTCTTTTTATTTATTTCCAATGTGAGTATATTTTCGTCGGGGTATTCATGTTATATCGTTTCCAGACGCACTCGGAGATGGACCCGGAATTGACACATTATTCATTTCCAGACTTTTTTTTAAACCTCTATAAATGGCTTGTCCTAATCGCAGTTATCAAATCATAAATTATTTAATAAATAAACTTGGGGTTATGACTTTATTGATCACTCGGTAAAATAAGGATAAATTGATTCCGTTTTAATTCCGTGAAATGTTATCGTAATTTAAGCAATTAATTCGTTATAATATGTAACACAAAATTAGATTAAAGAATACAAGTTACGTGGTCATTAGAAACAAATTATTACTGAACAATCTCATTTATTTTGATAATCATATCAACTTCGAATTTTCATTAAACAGAAGCTGGCGACCAAATTTAGCGACGTCGGCCATTTCAATAATGGTCTCATGATTTTTGGAACCCATTAAAAAAAAAATCAAATAAAAGACAATTAAAAAATGTATATAGTATAGGATTGAATAATAAAAAGAAACATTGTACATTATTGCATTTTTTTTTAATGGACTTGAACGGAAT
>JAPYZR010008920.1:0-10980 GCA_030522945.1 Trichopria nigra | reverse complement strand
TTCAACAAGGTCATGGCAAGGTCTAATGAAGGTGAAATTTGCGAAAATTGTTAAATTATGGATGTTAGCTCGGCACAGAGGTGGGAAACAGCAAAATGTGTTGGAAAAAAGATGTCAGGAATGGAGAGAGCCACATTTGGGTGTCAGCCACCTTGATATTGGACTAGATTTTTAAGGTTATTCAACAATTTTCACAAATTTCACCTTCATTAGACCTTATAAATAACATAAGACCTTATTTATAACCATTGATATCTGAGTTAACGCATTAATGCAAAAACACTTTAAAACAAAAATTATATACAAAGGAAATAAAATTTTACTTTATTTGCTATAACTCGAAATCTCACAATATTGCATTTAAGATGGTCACTTTCTTTACCTTCGTTTCCTCTCGAAAGACCTATCTTGTTGACTTTGTTAAAAAATTATTCTGACCTACTCAGATAGCAAAAGGTGTAGAAACATGCAGAAATAACATCATATGTGTAGCATGTATGACCGTCATTTCAGCATATTTCCTGCATATTGGTAAATTTTGCTATCAGGGAAGGTACTAGAATTTTATTCGTTTTCTCGTGCACGAAATCTGAAAGGTGGCAAAAATGGCGTTTTTACTTTCAACTATTGAGTAAAGTAATAAAATTGAATCAATAAAATGAATAAAAGTACAAGCTAACAATCAGGTCAACAATCACAAATCTGTAATGATGATTGTTATACAAATATAAATGAAAAACGAAAAAGTAGACAAGAGTTGGACAAAAATCGTGAGAAATTTACTGGTGGGTAAATGTAGATCGAAGTTGACAAACGCTGACGAATGTTAATAAAAGTTAACAAAAAAAAACATTGATAATCTAGAACAATAGTCAAAGTAAATATTTTGTTGTAATGAGATTTTGTTTATTAATCAAAATAAATACATCAGACTATAGTTGACCAAGTTTTAGAAAAGTTGACAAAAGATGACAAATGTTGATGAATGTTAACAAATATTGACAGAAAACAGTTGTCGAAGCAAATAAATGTAGGAAAATTTTACCTATTTTAACAATTCGTAATAGGTCATCATTTAATTTTGTATCATTTAAATTTCATTTATTATTGAAAGCAATATTTAACTCCATAAAAATTAGGAATACATTAAATTAAAGTGTATTATTTTTAACAAAATTTGAATTTATTAAAAACAATTAACATTTAAGTGACGAAACACGGAAATACCTGCAATTACAGCAAGTGCAGTCGGTATTTAGTCAAATGAAGTCCAATTTTCAGTTTATTCGTCAGGAGGCACTCGGCTCGCGATTGGGACCGTTCGATGTTTAATGGCCCGGAATAAATTAAGTCTAATTACTCAAATTTATCGGATTCGAAGGCGAGCGAATTTTTCCGCGCAATTTGCTACAATTGAGCTGTGTTACTTTTGGATGTTTCAGGAAAGCACCTGATACCCGTAGGTAGCTCCGTCATTATTATACCGTACGCCACGCACCGACTGGCTCATCATTTTCCGGATCCGCACAATTTTCATCCGGAGCGTTTTAGCCCCGAAAATTCGGAAAAGAGACACCCGTATGCATTCTTGCCGTTCAGTCAGGGTCCTAGAAATTGCATAGGTAAGGCCATTTAAATATCGACTTAGTAATTATAGATTTGCATCATATTAAGATGTTTCTTCAATCGTTAACTATATAGATTTTGATTTTGGACATGTATTGAAAAGCTTCGAAAATACTCATTTTCATCGGCGTGATGTTTTACGAAGTTGTTGGACAAAGCTGTTCGTACATAAAATATAAAGTAGTTTTCCAGTTCCTCAAAGAAAGCTCTTAAAAAGATAAAATATTTTTGATACGTGGAAAATTTACGGTAACACTCCCGAAAACTTTTTCAACATTTTTATCTGAAATTTTAATGAAAGCTTTCAGAAAGTTGTTACTGAAGCACGAAATGTATGGAAAGATGTGGTAACATTTTTGTGAAATCGTGCGAGAAATTTTCTGCAAACTATTTAACTGTTATTTACAAAGAGCAATACAAATATATCATCTAGCTTTTATTGAAATATGGATAGATAATGTTTTAAATTAAAAAAAAAAAAAATATCCTCAGCATCACATATTATCTATGTCATTTGTCAGACAAGAATCATAGAGCTTTCTGAAAATTTCTCGTGTCATACCGCATTATAGAATCGCGACTAAATTAATAAAACATAAAAATTAAGTATTTTATAAATAGGATTTTATGAAAGCTTTCCTAGAATTGAAAAAGCATTTCAAACCTATTTTAACGAGAGCTTTCTTACATTCTTTGAAATCAAAATATTCATGATTGATTGAAAGCTCTGGACAACTTATGGAAACACTTTTTCTTTAAAATTTCGCACATTTTAAGCTTTCACGGATCATTTTAATTGCAGTACTCTGCACAACTCCTTTTTTAAGTTGATAAGTAAAAATAATCTTTGGCCGACTAATGAACTGCATATCTTTGAAGATATTATTATTGAAACAGATATTTTTCTTCTGAGAATAAAAAAAAATTATTTTTTAAGTTTGCTATAATTCCTTCTAATTTCCAATAATTTCAAAAAGCTACTGTATTATATACGACTACATTCAAACGCTTTTCCCTGATATTAAAAACATTATCTTTAAAAGTTTATAAGATAGCGGGTGTTATACAATGTAGACAAGCAATTTTCAATGTAAAAATTCTACGGAACAAATGTTTGAATTATAATTTTAAACCGAGTTCAACGTTTCTCCATGAATGTTGTAAAACTAGAAGAAGCACAAAAGCGCACCAAAGCTTGCATACTTTGCGGATCTTTTCGACATAAGTGAAAACAATCTAGAGAAAGCAGAGAAAAAGGCAAAAATCAACAGAGAACGAACAGAATGGGATAAAAAGAAAGAGAAAAGATGACGTCCAACTAGTGATAAAAGGGCAAGGGTAATCTCGCAGGTCTGGTTGAAGGCACAAGCATAAAATAATATTTCTTTTTACGAAAGTCTCCATAAGATTTATTCTATTAAAATACGCTTTACATAAATATCTCGGAGCATTACTCGTAGTAAAGAAACTAGGAAATTATTTTTAAAGATGTCGTATTATTGATCCAATGATTACATCTATCGAACAAACGGCATCACACAATAACAGAAATATTTTACAAGTTTTTTTTTCAGAACTCTTATCAAAATTTAAAATAGTTTACAAAATCAAATACTTGATACATAACTTTGTTATGATTTCTGGCTGTCTTTGATGAGCATGATTAACAAAAAATGTTACGAGAAATTATTAAAACTTTAAAGCTTAAATGATGATATTTTGTTTCCTTTTCAACAGAAATAGTTTTCAGAATATACAATCATATGATTATAGATCGATAACATTCAACGTAAATATTTATGAAAGCTATCATAAAGCTTTTTATTTAACGAAAAAAAAAAAAAAAATAGATGTACAGATTGATGATCATACAGAATTTAAAAAGACAAGATACCCTTGATCCATTGAAAATTTGCAACTATTTTTGCAAAAGCTTTTCGACAGAGTAAAAAAAAAAACAACCGATGATTTTTTTACAAATTTTGTAAGATTTTTTAAAAATAACTATATAATTAATTTTATTTTGCAACGCCGATCGTCTTTCAGGACATACATGTTTACATACAGTTTATGATTGCTAATATACTGTTTACAATCTTTCTGCAGGTAACAAATATGCGATACTGGAAATGAAAGCGGTGATCAGTACAATTTTACGAAGGTACCAATTATGCCCAGTTCCGGGCAAGACGAAGTTGCTGCCCATGTACCGGATACCATCTGTCAGAGCTCACGGTGGACTCTGGGTGAAAATAATAGATCGGCTTAAAAGATAGTGGAGATGCGAGGAAACCGATAACAAAGTTCCAATAGGAAAGCTCGACTTAACACACGTAAATCGTAGCATAAGCTATACCGGTCGATTATATTTAGATTGATCCTCTCCCAATTTCACTAATCTCCTGAAAAAGCTACCAAAAAAAAAAAAAAAAAAAAACTGGAATAATTCCGCAATTCGATTCTCGATTCGCCCATGGAGACGACGCCCGATAGTAATCGATGGAAAGGCGGCCCAGCTTGCGATTTTCAGTCAGACGCCGCCAATCGCAAATGTTCCGGGGAATTGGATAATCGGATAATCAGCCAGACTGCTCCATCTCGTCTCGATATTCCCAATATTGCGAGATGTCGAATAAATCGCGGATGAAGGAGCGGAAGCGCTCCGGTAATTCGTTACGTCATATTTATTTTCGATATGGCAAACCAGCGCCACGATCCACCGCGTTTTTGTACTAGAATTATTTATTGACGACAATGTGTCATTGTTTGAAGGACAGTCGCTTGTACAATTGTAAATAGGTGTAGGTATCCGGTGAAATAGAACGCGCTTTAATGAGCTTTTATGCATAATGACGAAGTAACTTCGAAATCGCCACGTATTTAACCACGTATGATCATTTATATCCTTGTCGTATGCGAATGTATGCGATGACAATAGCATATATAATTTATGACGTCATGTATGATATGATATTTTATTTATGGGAGAATGCACAGAAATTCTCTCATGGATTTCCGCGAGCTTTTCGGAAGTTTCCCTAAGTGTAGACTTAAATAGGTCAGTAATACATTGTAAAAGCACGGACGAAAGTCTTGTATTTTAATAAAGCCGCGAACGATTCTTTGTAATTTTTTAACCGCTTGAAAATGAAAATGGAGTTCACTTGATTCCTTTTGTTGGATTTTCCCCATTTTTATTTAAATAAAATGAGCTTTGATACATGCTTTCAATGAACCAACAATACGTGAATACATTGTCTAACTGTAATTGCTTTTTGTCGCTATACCGCAGACAGCGATCAAATGACGAATCGTAAATTATTCTTGTAATTGGCATGTGGAATTACCGTTTCCATTTTCTGTAAATTAATAAAGGCAACAAATGTTCGTGTCGAACTCCTTTCATATAGAGAATAGCTAATAATTTGCGTTAATCAGTTTATTGTCACGTTTCATTTTTGTCTTTCAACTACAGTTCCTATATATCAATGACAGGCTGTCACACCTGATAAATTTGATTGGAGTACTGAAAACTGTATAAGGAGTGTCAATTATACATTCCTTCGTAACTCCATAAACTTGCTTACGGCATAAAACACGGTTTGACCTTAATTTGATTAAAAATACCCTACAGTGCACCTTTTTAAGGTTTCAGTACATTGTAGAAATCAACAGCAGACAAATTCTTAAGATTATTTTCCCTCAGGTCTTATATTGAAAAAAAAAGTATACACCTTTTTCGAGAACGTTAGTACATTCTTGCAGAATAAAAAAAAAAAGATGCTTATATCAGTTTTTAATTCATTTTGTAATCTGTAAATGGCGTCAAAGTCGAGTATCCAAAAATGAACTTGTCCAATGGCGGCCAGTTTATCTCAGGATTGGCAAATTTGAAACATAAGAACCAAGCGGCATTTTATAGTGGAAGGTGTCATAAACAGGAATTTAATATCGTTGGTGAAAAGTAGATGCAAACAAAAAATGGCAGACGTTTGAAATGGACCTCACGAAATTGAATGTGTTTTTCATTTATTCTCTCCAAAAATATTTTGTTATTATCTTTTGGTCATATATTGGTAAATTTCTGTACGGAACATGTTTGTCTTTTGAAAAAACATAATTTAATTTTTTTGTTGTTGTTGTATTTATTGTATCTTTATTTGAAAAATTTAGTTTTATTACTTATATCCTAGAACACAAAAATACTGCAGGAGGTGGGTTCTGAATGTACAAGGAGTTGAAAAATAAAACAAACAAAAAAAAAACATATTTTCAAAATTCTAAAATGTACTGTTATTTTTATGTATGTATATCATATAAAAATTACCTTAAAATCGCATGGGACTATCCATTAACGTAATTGTGTCTCTTTTTATTTAGCATGTAAGAAAATCTGTATATGAAACTTGTAGACATTATCAACGCATGATAATAAATTTACGTATTATTAAACTTTTATATAAATGCATTTAAAATGTAACTTATAATTAATAGTGAAAAATGTCAATAAAATATGATTGTTTTTCTTATCATAGCTTATTAACGTTAATGTTAGCCTTATCGTTAAGGGTGCTCAACTCGTCCGGTGGACCATTCTTGGTATATTCTTATACATCCCAGCAAGCACAATTTTACGTCTGTCAAGCTGGCAGAGTAAGGGCGCCCAAAATGAAAAAAAATAGTATGAAAATAATGTGTTTTTTATGTGCTAATTACGTGCTCTAATTAAAAATTTTCTGCTCTTCTAGTTTTTCCTGGAATAGATATTTAAAAATGCACTGCTCGCTTGACAGACGTCACAATTTTGACAATCATGTAACAATTACGTAGCAACTATGTAACAGTTACGCAGCAAGTAACGTTTATGTAAAAGTTACGTAACTTTTTCTTTCAATGTTTTCAAGGATATATGTTTAATATATCTATAATCTGCGAATAGTATACAGGGTGTCCAAGAATTGGCGGATGCCATTTCAAGAAGTAATTCGTTCAAATAAAAAATGGTTACCTCATAAAATTTCTTTTTTTCTTAGAATATATATGAATTCTTATACATTTCTTGACGAGCTGATTGCGAAAATGATCATTCAAATTTTTGAAAACCACTGAATTCGCTTGAAATCGTTACTCGCCGGGGTTAACGGGATCACTGATTACGAATGCAACATCAGGTTTTACAATTTCAAAATGGCTGATACAGTATGGCGGTCCAATTTTTGAAAATCTGATGAACTTTTTTGAATTCAAAATGGGCGAATTCAGTTTGGAGAAGAAATAACATTGAATTTACTGGAAATGTTACTGAAAATAATACTTAAAAGTTATTTCATGTTAATATAACAGAGTCATTAGAATTTATATGTGTTTGTTTTAAATTATATATTGTTAATCTGCTATTCGTTGAAATATTGATGGTTGCTCTACCTTTTTATTTAATATGTTGATCACGCTCATGTAAGAATTTATTAATTAATAAAATTTAATGTACATTGACGGAACTTTTAAATATCAAACTTTACAAAACTTCCATCACAGTTTTATACTATACATATAAGCCTGCTATAAGGTAAGTAATTTTAGTATATCTATTATTAATATAAACATTTAAAGTTAGGAGGATGTAATTAACGTAATATATTTAAGTATTTCTAACTTTGCACCAACCTTACTATAATATGTATAAATGTGGTATAACGTAACGCTAAGATATATATGTCGATTAAAAAATAAATATCAAATATTGCAGCATATCATAAACAATAACATTAACCCATTAAGGACCAAGAGGACGCAAAATGTACCACAAATTTTGCGGCTCTCACTTTATATGAAAAAAAAAGTTTAACATTTTTTCAAAAACCATTTCCGACGTAAAAATGATCCCTCTTTCAGATTCCGAAGCCCAAATTTGGTTATTATTCTGTCAAAAAAAGTTTATCACATGAAAACCGAGTGCAATTTGCCACGATACCCCAAAATATCGCGTCCTCGAATCGTCAGCTATAAAAATCCATGGTTACACATTGCGAAATTTAATTTTGAAAAACCGACATCAGATTCGTATTCAGCACCTCTAATAATGTCTATTTTACTCAGTTTTATGAAAGTAATTGGAAGTTTTAACGTTTTTTTAACGTCAAAGAGCCTTATACAGTCTTTTTTTGACGCTTGGGCGCCATTTTGACATCCGCCATTTTGAATTGCGTTGAAAAAACCAAATTTGGGCTTCGGAATCGGAAAGAGGGATCATTTTTACGTCGGAAATGGTTTTTGAAAAAATTTTAAACTTTTTTTTTCATATAAAGTGAGAGCCGCAAAGTTGTGGCACATTTTGCGTCCTCTTGGTCCTTAATGGGTTGAATTGAATCATTTCATGCTACAACGTCTCTTGAAATGGTTTAAAGATGTAACGTGTAACCTACCCGTAACCTGTCTACAATGTTTCTTTTACTGTTGCATACCCGTTCGTGTCTTCCCCGAGATTCGTTACGCATCTGAGTCAGATAACAACAACTGATTCGATCTTTATTCAGACCTAAATGAATTGGATCAAGTCGAACATCGTGTCAACACGGTGCTTAAACAATACAATGCACGATCTTTAAATTGGCATTTAAATGACTTCAAACTGGTCCGTCCCTCTCGAGATACTTTAAGTGCCGAAATCAGTCCAGGCAATTTTCGCTTCCCCCAACGCGATTATCCGAGATCCCGTTTCATCAACTACCGCTCACGGTACTCCGACGCACACATGCCAATCCTGCGTCTCTGTACAAGCGGTCTAATACATCAAATACGTGTAATCCCAGGGTAGAAATCCCTTTAACCATCGCTTTTATGCATGCACGACTTCCTCTCGTCCGCTTATAATACGCCTTGCTGCGACCTATTGATAAGACCGTCCCGATATATCCCCTCCCGCCAGTGGGGGTTCTCTCGTCACTCGCGGTCGTCGAGATTACGTTATGCCCCTCAGGGCTCTTGGGGGTGTTCAACCCGTATATACCCACGCGCGTCTTCGAGCACGCCGGCGCCGCCGCCGCCGCCGGCTACTGGAGGCATCGGTGGATGCACTTCCGGCGGCAGCAGCGGTCGAGATTGTCCGACAATTATCGGCGAGTCCGCTTTTCGGCAGAGTTTTGCCCCTTGACACCCTTTACCGTGTGGACGGGGGGGATGGGAGGGGAATGACAAAAGGGGTAAATGGAGACCGAGCAGAGTGGTAGAGGTGGCCGATGCTAGTACACGCGGCAAGGAGGCTGGGATGCGATAGGGTGACGAGAGGTAATCCGAGGGTGGTTCGCTTCGCCGAGACGACGAGGGAGGTGGGGGATGATCGGGGGTGGGGTGGAATTTCGCGCGTGCTCGGCTCTTCTCCCTGGCGGATGCTGAGGGATGCTGCACCGAGCGCGGGTTTCAGTTCTGCGTGCGACTCAACCGGCACAGCAACGAGCAGAAGCGTGCGCGCGTGCATCCTCGTCCAGGGATCAAAGGATCCATCCGTTCGCCGGAAGTCGATCACGATCAGTTGCATTTCCGGCTGTCGTTTCTCCAACATTCCCTTATTTATTCCTCTATAGTGCGATCGCCGCGAGTTTCGGTGCGCGTGGTCCATCCGTGGTATTTGAGCTTCCGGTTGTTTGCCTGGACACGTGACTTTACACCGCGAAGAAGATCGCCGAACATGCCTGCCGGAATGTCTAGAGATAAAAATGTACGTATTCGTCGGATGATCGATTCGTTCGTTACGCCGAGGAGCTACTTTTAGATTGACCCAACGAGAATGTTCACCTCGTGCTGATGACCTCTGACGTTACTGAATATTGCAGGCGTTTTTTGACGGCTATATCGAGAACGAGAATCCGATATTTTGATTCAGGCTTCCATTTCATTGATCGTATTTACGCGCGATATTTAGTCGACTTATTGAACGTCTTTCGATTAACACGATGATTTCCAAAAATAAACCGAATTGCAATCATTCACCTTATGGTATTGCTGCGATCTTTCATATTTCCCGATATCTTCAGTAATTCTCGTCATGATTTTGCGAATTGCAATAAAAGATTTTACAAAAACTAGCTTTGATGTCGAGTAAATTCCACACTATTGGGACAAGCCACGTCGTAATAGCAGTTTATACTAGATCATCTAAAAATGTCTGTATAGTGTCATGAAATCCGAATGTAAAAATAAAGAGTTTCATCAAATTCAGATGATCTCTGATAATGTTGCTCCATTCGTCTAGAATCGATGTGATTTTTTAATTACAATCATGACGACTGAATCGTCTTTAAAGCTATAGGGAAATGCCAAATGATCTATTTTTTAAACCTAGTGATTGTTATCGTTAAAAATAGGTCGTTTGAACTTTACACGTAGGAAAATATTAAATGATGGGTGAACTGTTGGTTTATCGGTGACGTTTTAAATGTTCTGAGACCAACTTCAATCAAGTAACATTTTATCAAAATACATGTCGATCCAAACATCATCATTTCATTATGAATTGATAGTCAATGATCGTTCTTGTCATCAGTGAAAAAAGTCAAAACTTTAGTACTCAATTTTAATGATATTCTTATCATGATATTTATTAGTATTGCGATATTTGTCGTCAGAGAATAATGAAATCCATATTGAACCCCAATCATTCGATGGATGTTTATCGTGTAAAAGTATACCTAATAAGATATGATGGAAAACCGATTTGCCTACATTGTCGTCGTCAACTTTTCTTAGAATTATATGGATACGATTATAGAAAACCCAAATTCCTATCGTGTTTTGTTATAAATTTTATTTAGGTTCGTTTTAAGTAAATAATTTTATAAAGTATCTTCACGATCTTTTAATCAAAACAATAAAATGTCGTACTTTGTAAGACTGCGCTTATAGATCATCTACATTTTTAAAAAATGAAGATTTTTTGCATCTTATAACATGAGTTTCGAATATGTGGATGTTTGATAACTCTATATAGACTAAAGTGCGACGACGTAGTCATTTATAAAAATAAAGAGTTTCATCAAATTCAGATGATCTCTGATCATGTCATGATACTGAATTTTTATTCATTGAAATCTAGAATTGACGTTATTTGTTTATTATAACATGAAGACTTAATCATGGTTAAACTGTAAAAATAAATACTTAAAATAATGACATCATAAAATTGACAATGTACAGTGCATAATTATGTCCTTGTCTAAAAGAGCTTGTTTACATTACACCTTACTTTCAGTCAATTTTCTTGCTTAAGGTGGTTCCCTCGGTAAGACAAAGAAAGGAACATCGCGGGAAAGAGAAGATCGATTATGAATACGTTTCGAGCACAGAAAATGTGGCATCGTC